>BLSH010115851.1:759288-774089 GCA_018402905.1 Glandirana rugosa
GTCACGTTCTTATATATATATACACACTAGGAAGGCATATATATATATATATATATATATATATATATATATTCTTGCACTGCCTGACTCTATACAGATCTATCTATCTATCTTTTTTTCTTTTTATCTATCTGTCTGTCGATCTATCTGTCTATCTATCTATCTATCTATCTATCTATCTATCTATCTATCTATCTATCTATCTATCTATCTATCTATCTATCTATCTATCTATCTATCTATCTTTTTATCTGTCTATGTTTTTTTCTTTATTTTTTTTTACACATTAAAAAAGCTATCTAGCAAACAAAACAAAACAAGACAATTGGGACTTTATATGACACATGTGGTGGTAAAATATATAAGGATGGATCATGATTAAAATATTTTTATTATTATTAAAGAATTCATATCAATACAAATAAATATATTACATAAATCAATAACAAAAGTAGAAATAATAATAATATGATTGTACAGTATAAATTACATCAGCAACATGATTGTACAATATAAAATCAATATGTTATGATACTGAATTCATAAATAAAACAAAATAAAGAATTAATTCCCCGAACCATCCATTGGCGTATATAAATACAATTGGTCGTACACAGATAATAATCTGTGCACTACCATGGCTCTTTATGGTACCCCATAGGGGAATAGCCCCAATGACATATTTATAAGATACTGGAATATAACATAGTAAGCATATGGAAGCTCTACGCGTTTCGTGATCTAAAATCACTCATCAGGAGCGTGCTTGTATGTTATCTGGAATAGAAGTTAAAGAGAATAGGTAATAACTATTATATATCATAGGGACCAAATGAGGGGTGAGCCCCACCCCCCAAACAGGTAGAGGTCTCATGAATATCGCCTACCATGTCCGCGTTGAGGCGGTATATCATCGGGGCACACCAAACGTCCTGTTCATCTTCATTCTTTCCACCTCCCCTTCAGTGGGGCGGTAGATCCCTCCATTCTCAATTTTCCATCATCTATTTCCTTCCTCACTTCCTCTCTAGTCTCTCTTCCTTCTTTTTCTTTCAACTTTTTTCCCTCCTCTATCTATTTTCCCCTTGGTTCTTACTATTCCAATTCCTCCTCTCCACATCACATAATCCATCACCACCCTCACACTCACATGGTTCTCCACTTACAATCACCCACAATCCAACACATTTAGATAGTGTTTCCCATCACATACTTAATTGTCATTGCCATCACCAATTTTAGGTACATCATGCTGGAGATTGTCTCTTTCCGTGATGGGTGTCTTTCCTGGCATTTGTCGCCGCCACGCTTCCCGCCTCAGCTCCCTGACAGGATGTTCCCGGACGTTTGGTGTGATAAGATAGAACGAGTTCAGAGAAGGGTAACAAAAAACAAAAATGGTGAAAGGTCTGGGGAATAAAACATATCAAGAGCGACTTCAGGAACTTAATATGTATAGTCTGGAGGAAAGAAGGGAGAGGGGAGACATGATTGAAACCTTTAAATACATCAAGGGGGTGAATAAGGTTCAGGAGGGCAATCTTTTCAATATGAAACCAAAATCAAGAACACGGGGACATGACATCAAACTAACTGAGGGGAAGTTCAAAACTAATCTTAGAAAGTATTATTTTACTGAAAGGGAGGTTGTGAGACAGTCAACAGTAAATGGCTTCAAACATGCTTGGGATAAACATAAATATATAGTCAGACAACAAGGTTAATGTAAAAAAAAAAAAAAAAAATTAAAAATAAATAAAAAGGGGCAGACTCGATGGACTACTCAGTCTTTTTCTGCCGACACTTTTCTATGTTTCTATGTTATATTCCAGTATCTTATAAATATGTCATTGGGGCTATTCCCCTATGGGGTACCATAAAGAGCCATGGTAGTGCACAGATTATTATCTGTGTACGACCAATTGTATGTATATATGCCAATGGATAGTTCGGGGAATTAATTCTTTATTTTGTTTTACTTATGAATTCAGTATCATAACATATTGATTTTATATTGTACAATCATGTTGCTGATGTAATGTATACTGTACAATCATGTTATTATTATTTCTACTTTGGTTATTGATTTATGTAATATATTTATTTGTATTGATATGAATTCTTTAATAATAATAAAAATATTTTAATCATGATCCATCCTTATATATTTTACCACCACATGTGTCATATAAAGTCCCAATTGTCTTGTTTTGTTTTGTTTGCTAAGCAACAGGGATGGAAGTTCATGACGTTATGTCATGACTTCATATAAAGTCCCACATTTCCCCACTTCCCCCCTTTTCTGCAAAAACGCTATCTAGCTAAACTGCCTGTAATAAGGAACCTAAACTCTCTCTCTATCACTGCCAACACACACTACATAGAGCCGCTGTAGAAGTGGCTTTATATAGTGTGGGGCGTGGATTGAGGCTGCTGTGCAGTGATTGGCTAAAGGCACCCTGCCTTTAGCCAATCAAAGCTCTCATAGCAGGCCGCCCACTGATTGGCCAAAGCATGCGGGTCATGTGCAGGCGGCATTCCGATGCCGTTGGAATGCATTATGGGGCGTGCAATGTTCCCGCGAATGCCCCATAATGTTCGGAAACACCCGAACAAAAGAACACCTGATGTTTGAGTCAAACATGAGTTTGATTCGAACCGGGAGCTCATCCCTATTTCAGAGAATCCTGTGTTGGCCTGCTCTTCTTCTTAATGTATCTGGTTTATTGTTTTACGATAAGCCCTGGCAAACAAAACCAGACACCCTCGTGACTTTTAAAATGAGCTCAGGAATTCCGGACCTGAAGGGAGGAGAAAAAGGAGTGAGATACTGGCAGTGTGTGATTCTTAGGCTAAAACTATCATGGCTGATGTTTGAACAAAATGGTTGCCAGCGTTTCGTGTGTCCAGCATGTGATATCATTACATCTCCCCCTTTAGGTGGTTGCATGAGAGGGAACTGCAATTTCACTCCTGATGTAAACCCCTGCAGCTGACTTGGCATGTTGCACCGCAAGTGTGACTGGCTAAGGTGTTTACCTTTGTGCAGACTGGCCCATTTGCCTTGCTTGAGAACCAGGCTCCCTTTAAGGAGTGGGTTGTTCTCCCTAGCAACACTATTGGGCCAACAAGGTAGGTTGTGATGGGCGAGTACCCAGCAGCTGTAACCACCTGGATCATGTGGCAGCTTCGGGGGTGCCCATCTGACCACAAGACACTTCTGTTCAGAAGTGGCATATGTTAACTGAGGATGTGCCTTCCTGCCTAAGTAGAGGATGAGATATTCCTCTTCTGTCTCATCCCTCTGGCCCAGGGCTGCACCTGACCCAAACATATTGGCACCGGTGTGTGCCAGGACCAGACCATTGATTTCCAGGGCCCAGTGTCCCATGTGCACTGGCCAGTACCTTTGTCAGGGTGGCATGGTCCTCCTTACCCACTGGCATTGAGGATACCATGTCCGTTGGTTCTCGGGTTGGTCGGTCAGTCACAGGTTCAACTGGGCTGCTATAGTGGCACTCCCGCATCCTAGTGTAGCCAGCTGTACCCAGGAATGACACAACCAGTATGTTGGCTTGAGGAGTTGGCCATGCCATGCTAGCCTCAACCTTCCCAGTTCCTAACCTCTGGGTGCCTTCTCCTCCCTGCTGTTCCCAGTACTGAATCGCTGACATGCCCATCTGACAGTTACTAGGGGGAACTGTTAGAGTGGGCCCTGCCAGGTTGTTCAGGACTGCTGACAGGAGCACCAGGTGCTCCACCCAGGCAGGACCAATCCCTTCCAGGCCCCTCAAGCAGGTCACTTCCCAAGCATCCATCCCGCCTGGTAGGTCAGTATGGACCTCTGGAGAGGTGACTGGTGTGTTCTCAACCCCAGGTAGCATTGCGCCAAAGGCAAGCAAGCCACATGGGGTGATGAAGGCCGACTCATCCTGAGCCTTCTGTGTTAGAGGGGTTGGTCCACGCCCCTTGCTAAGGTCAATGACGGTGAGACATCGGGGATCTGCCAGCTGCTCTGGCACCTCATGGTTCCTGGGCATGGGGCAGACCACAACTGCAGGGCGGGCATTCAGCATTTTAAGGAATTACCGGAAGCTTGGTTGTCTGACTCCTTTTAGGGGCCAAGACGACTGGGGGTTTCCAGGCTGTCCGAGCTCCTTGAATGACCACTAACTGCAGTATTCCCTTAGTCTCCTTTGGCCCGCCTGTCTGCACTTCCTGTGAGACAAGGTGGGCTGCAAGGGTGAGGGGAGGATACACCCTGCTGCCCACCCAGTGGATGCCATGGTGTGTCCTCCCAGGGTTTCCCATGACCCTGACATGGCATGGCATGCGGTAAACACTGCCAGCATCACAGGTACCTGGAGGGAGAAGGGCACTGGGAGCTGACGGCCTAAGCCCACTCCCTGAGTGTCAGCTATCCCATCTAACAGGGCGCCTATCTATTCCCCTTCAGGTGTATTGTCTCTTGCCATTCTGATTTCACATGTATTGTCACAGACCATATCAGGTGATACCTTCAACCCATGACTCTTAAGTTGACTGGACACAATGAGCAGTGGTTTAACCCTTCCAGTCTCCAGGCCTCCTGCCAACAGAACTGTCAAACCCATCTGTTCATCAACCTTGTCAGGCTTTTGTTTATCTTTCTCAGCAGGGAAGCTGCCAGCTAGCCTGTCAAACCCTGCAAGGCCTGTGTGTGTCAGCAGTGCTAGTTTTGCCATAGAACCACAAGGACCAGCCAGCCCTCCAGTGACACACAAAGACCTCGGCTGGGAGGCACAGTCCTCTGGATCAGAGCACAGAAATGGACCATCTGGGCCACTCCTCGGCTCTGCAGCCAGAAACTGTGTCTCCTGCCCCCTTTCAGCCTTGTGGGTGACCTTCAACAAAGGCAAAACATTATTACATTCAGTAAGTACATTCTTAACATCAACTACACATGCATTTGATATTGGCACATGCATGGGGACTTCCTCTCCTTCCTTAGCCAAAGGAGAACATTGCACCTCAACTCCACCCTCCCCCTCCCTCTGTCTATCCATAGGTTTCCCAGATATTACACCAACATCTCTAAACAGTACCCTGGTAGGTCCAGAGAGTTCTGTGGGAGCATCCTGGGTGCTCTTAATAGAGGTATAGTATGAAATAAGTGTACCTAAATCAGCACCCATCTTGTCCGAGACATCCACCTCTCTCATTCCAATCCCAGCACCCCAACCAATAAAAACATGGTACTCGTGAGCGGGTCCCCCCAACTCCGGTGAGGGTAAAAAACTTCCCAGGGATGATGCCCCTTCTTTATAAAACCTCTGGTCGCATCAAAGTGACTTCAGCTCCAGTGTCTCAGAAACCAGTTACAATCCGGTTGCCTACGGTGACTTGCTGCAAGTTGGCGGTGGTTACCCAAGCTTTCTTGCGGACGAACAGCACTGACAAAGAGTTGCTGGCCAGCTGGCCAGGTGATGTCATCTTCCTCTGCTCAGAGCACTGTGACTTAAGATGGCCAGCTCTCCCACAGGTGTAGCATCTGCGGGTGTCAGTTCTAAATGGGGTGACACCAGAGACGGCAGGCACTGGTTCCTGGGGAACTTGGTTTGCAGGCAGAGGAGGGGTTGCCACGTGTGATTTCCCCCCTTTCCAGCCATTCAGTTAGGCCTTGCAATGGTCTGATACCTGAGTGTTGATAAAGGTATCTGCCAGTTCTGCTGCTGCTTTAGCAGAACCGGGCTTCCGCTCTAACACAAACTGTCTGACGTGTATAGGACAGATGTGCAAAAGCTGATCTTCAATCATGAGATCTACAAGGGACTCAAAAGAATTGTCTTTCAAGCCTCTAGTCCACTGTTGGAAGGTGGTACGTAAATGGCTTGCTACATCCATATGGGAGTCCCCAGGCCCCTTTTGCAGGGACCTAAACTGTTTTCGGTACACTTCCGAGGTTAGTTGATATTTTTTTAATGATCGCAGCCTTTATGGCTTTGTTGATGTCGTCCTGCTCCGCTGGCAGGTCGACATATGCATCCAGGGCCTTGCCTTGTAGCCCTGGCATTAGGTACCGGGACCATTGTGCTGGGGGCAAATGGTCCTGACGGCAAGTCTTTTCAAACGACAGTAGATACACGTCAATGTCACTGTCCTTTTCCATGACTGGAAATTTGGCTGCTGGGCTCGCAGGCAGAGAGGTGTCCCTGTACTCTAGGGATCCGAGGTTCTGAGCCTGCCGTTGTGGCTGGAGTTTCGCTATCTCCAGTTCATGCCAACGATCAGCCTCCCTCTGTGCAGCCTCTCTCTCAGCCTGACGTTCTGCAGCCACTCTCTCAGCCTGGTGTTCCGGAAACTGCAATCTGGGGCTGGCCTGCTCCTGCTGTGGCCTAGAGGGGACGATCAGTGGTATTCCTGTGTCAGTCTCCGTGTGCCTATCCTGTGAGGCCGTCAAGTCTGAACCACTGGGCTCTGGAGTATCGGGAACCCCTTCAGCTTCAAGTTCCCCCGAGTTCTGGTCTGCTAGGATATCATACTCCTGTAGGGCCTGTATTATGTCTCCACGAGTTTTGTTACTGATGTCAAGGCCTCTTGTTGTACACTCAGCAGTCAGGTCATATTTGCTTATCTTCTTATACCCTGATAACCTAGACATTTTGCAAGCGGAAAAGATAGAACAGAAAGCAGAGATAGGAAGGAGCTGTTGCTGTATGTCAAGCACCAGCTTGTCTCTAAGGACTGTTTCCACAAAGGTTTCAATCCTTCAATGCAGAGCTAATTCCTAACAATGGACTGAATGCTGTAAGGCAAAACACGCTGCCACCAATATGTGACGAACGCAGGTATCAGATCCTTGCCCTCCTCACTAACTGGTGACAGAGGACCACCCAATCTCACACCATGCTTGTCACTAATGAAACAATGCCACTCTCAGCTGCATCCAGCACAAAGATTTTCCAGCTTGGGGGACCACTATTTATGTGCCAGCAGCCTGCGAGTGATTATTACTGGGCTAATTCAAGCAATTAACCCTTTCACTGTCACCACCTCTGTGGACCTAGCCAGAGGAACTCAACATTTTAGCAATAGCAATTATGATTTTAAAATAATTGCCTGTAACACACGCTGTCACCACAGACAGAAATATTCTGATGATTTATCCTAAACAGTAGCACTCTTCAAAGGAACAGGTTCATTATATCTTGCATTAAGAGCTTTAGGGACAAGATTAACACTTTTCAGACTAAGGTTTAATAATGAAATGGTCAAAATTGGTGCAGATAATATATTTACAGAAAAAAGGTGTTACAAAGAAATTAAAGACATAATATACAACAGCAAAGAGATAAGGCAGAATTGAAGGGGAGAAAGATACTTGCAGTTAATGTCCATGATTGAACAGAGATTTGTCAATGAGTCCAACAGGTTCTCAGATGTTCGTTCTTTGATGGTAAAGTGAGAACTGAGGACTGTCCTGTCTATTCCCTTTTTCTCTGGAAGCAAAAAGGTGGGGCTAATGCCCCTGACCACTCACATGGGTAAGGAGGGCCTGTGGGCTTGTGACTTTTAAAATGAGCTCAGGTATTCCGGTCCTGAAGGGAGGGGGGGGAAAGGAGTGAGATACTTGCAGTGTGTGTCTCTTAGGCTAAAACTGTCCTGGCTGACGTTTGAACAAAATGGTTGCCAGCGTTTCGTGTGTCCAGCACATGATATCATTACACCAAACTGTGGTGTACTCTCCTACTGTGTCTCCTCTAGAGTGCGGGCAGCAGGTGGCAGTGGCAGCGGAGGTGTCCGTTCTTCCAGCATGTGTCTCCTCTGCTCCTCTGCATGTCTCCTCTTCTTAAGTGCTAGGCATCCAATAGGATCGCCCGGCGCTTTAGCCAATTGGGAAAAAGGTCTCACAACCTACCTCCTGATTGGTGGGGAGGAACTTTCGTGTGAAAATAGCTATTCATTCACTATCGTCCCACAATTGGGTGGGATCAGGGCACACTCTCTGCTCCCTGAGCCGACCCTTTTTTAAAGCCTATTAGAGCTCAGGTGCTTAAAAAAACACCCCTGCCCACCCCCACCATAGGAATTAATGCGCCCGGCATTCTGAAACGGTCCGGGTGCATTGATGGGGGGGTGGCTTCTAGGCAAAAAACGGCAGCTGGGTATCTGCCACTGTGGTGCAACACATGCAAAAAAAACAATTCCACCAGTTAAAATAGGAGCAGTTAAAAAGCCAGCAGTTTTAGGGGGCACTCTTAAGTCTGGAGGAAAAGAGATTTAATCTCCAAATACGGAAAGACTTATTCACAGTAAGAGCTGTGAAAATGTGGAATAGACTCCATCCACTCCCCTTCACAATATTAGCAATAGCAATTTAAGATTTAAATAAATAAATGTCTGTACACACACTGTGGCCATAAACAGGTACAATGTATATACATAGATTTACCATGTAGTAGTACTCTTTAAAAGACAGGGATTCTTTAGTTCTGTGGCAGGGCATAAGAGAAAATATTAATGATTTTGCAATACTGTTTAACCACTTCCCAGCCGGCCTATAGACAAATGATGGCTGGGCAGTGGTTCAGTTATCCTGACTGGACGTCATATGACAGGATAACCAGCGATCGTGCACGCCTGGGGTGCTCATCACGGCGATCGGTGGTGTGGGGTGTCACTCGGACACACCATATTACCGACTCTCGGTAAAGAGCCTCCGTTGGAAGGTGCGAAACGCGTAAGCTGAGACTTGTGTTTCACTTTTATCTGTACTTGTACCTCTTGCTATC
Source organism: Glandirana rugosa (assembly GCA_018402905.1). NCBI lineage: Eukaryota > Metazoa > Chordata > Amphibia > Anura > Ranidae > Glandirana > Glandirana rugosa. The sequence continues at coordinate 768,060 of BLSH010115851.1, forward strand.
AATAAACTACAAGATTGGATTCAGTGTGCGGCTGTCCAGCCTTTATCCTTTCAGTTGTCTATGGCACAGATACAGTTTTGTATAGGAAATAATATCTTTAAATACCTACAGCTTACAGTCTGCTAACTTGTATATTATTGTCCAGCATGAAATTACCTTTTGAATGAATATAGATATGAGAGGTGTCTGATGTCTAGTTCACCTAGGAGGGGTGTGGGGGCCTAATTGACTCTGGTACCTCCTAGCAAGTGGTGTTTAGGCTTAAAATGCTGCTAATTCACTGATACAGATAAATATGTCCGCATTCTGGCTGTACTGTTATCTCAGGATGAAGATTTTTTTTGATTCTACCAGGGAAGATAGCCAGCAATGTGTTTTGCCCCTTACATCAACTAAGGTATTTATGATGTGGAATTAGGGGAATTAGGGGAACTTATATCTGCTTGCTTTCCTAATTACTCAAACTTGCATGAGGGGCACTAAGACTGAATTGCATATTCAGTTAATAGAGTTGAGAAGGCCTGTGCGTCCTCTCAATGGACTGATAAGAATGTTCTGGAATGCAGCCAAAAGTCCGTTAATTGTATAAAATGGAGTACTAGTGTAGCCATGTCCAGAAAGGGGGATCACTGCTGCTCTGTCTCTGTTATTTTGAAAAAAAGCATGGGACGTGAACAACATGGCTGACACACACAACTTGTCATGTGCCCAGTACACTTATCACTTTGGATACTGAAAACCAGTATACAAAAGGTGCTGTTCTTTGGTGCATATGTTTTCTCATGCTTATGGTACCCAATAGCTGACACCTTTACCAAGACTGATATGTTGAAGAATAAGGCTACAGACCACAATGGTGCTGTTGGAAGATAGGTTTAAAAAAAGTCCACACTGCAAAGCTCTTTCTATTTGCTGTTCATTCAAATACCGTCCTGATGCTATCAAATTTCTACCAAACACATACCTGAAGTCTATATTTTGAATATTTTTTGAATAAATGAGAATACTGGGATTGGAAGGGGTTCGGGGAATGTCGGGTTATAGTTTTGAAGTGTTTTGGTGCATTCTGTTTTGACATTTTTGCTTAACTTTTAAGTCAATGCAGAAGCACACAATTTGGCCAATTTGTAGGAAGGTTAGGGCTAAAGCTTTAATTTTTTTTACGAGTACAATTCCTTATAGCTTTTAGATATGTTGTGTCAATTCATGACTGTTACCATTAGGTAAAAAAAAAAATCAGGTGTTGCATCAAAACCACCCCTTCTGTTATTTTCTATAGATTTTTCAACTAATACTGGCCTACCGCCATCACCCCCACAACTGACACCACTCTTGCAGCAGTCTAATTTCTATTCTCCTGTTTATAAGAACCAGCCCCCCAATCTCATCTGTCAATGACCCTGTTATCTCCAACTACCTTAACCCACTGTAACTGAAACCAGGCTTCCCAAATTCAGCTCTCCCTCTCCAGCTACCTTCTCCCTAGATGGCCATGCCATGCTTCAAAATGGCCTCACTCATCCAGGCCCAGTAGATAAAGTGGAGTTGAAGTAGGAATCCTTGTATTCAGGCAAAGTACTTCACAAGTTCTTCCTACCCTCCCTCTTTTCCCTTCCCTTTTTTAAGCTCATTGTATTTATATTTTCCTCCAGTTTTTATGAGGATTGCTGGTCCTTCTGTCATGCTTGGTGACTTTACCAACCCTATAAATGCTAACACCCCATCTAACTCTCAACTTCTCAACCTAACTTCATTTTTTGACCTAACACAATTACTCACCCTGGTGGTAACACCCTTACCCTTGAATTATCCTACCTCTGCACTCCCTACAACCGCTCCAATAGCCTAATTCTTTCTCTAAACACATTCTTATCAGTTTCCCATCCTCACTGTATTTCACCTCCTATCCTTGAAACAGCAAACAGTTACAGTTAGAAACCTTTGCTACATTAATTGTTTTCTTCTCTTATTTTTCTTATTCTGCTACTTACTACATCTATTTTACTTCCTTCTTTCTCTGGTGACATCACCTACTCCCCAATACAGCTTGAGGCCAGTCAGTCCTCGGACCTCTTGGAAGCAAACAATCAGATGTTATTATGAACTCACCTGCCACCTCCATTGCTATGGAACTCTTACTATGCGGCAGCCATTTTCTAGAATTACAACACCCAAAAAAAACGCAATTTATTACCCCTCCCTCCTAAAATATTGAATCTTCTATATTATTATTATGAACACACAAACTCTATATCAGGCTGAGACTCAGTTCCATTTTACTTAATGTATTCTTCATTTACAGTAAGTATAGGTTAACATGAAGATTTACTTCAATTAGCCAATTCAGGTGCAAATAAGATCACTGTATTTGTATACTTATTTCATCTGCACATGATTAATGGCCCATTCACACAGCAACGGACAGCTGCCGCACTCAAAACCATAACGATTTAGTGTGTGGCAACTATCCATTCTGGCTGCAGTGAGCCAGCGGTAGTGGGTGGTGTGATGTGACTTTCCTTTCAGCACATCATACTGTTCCCTTTTTTTCTTAACTATGCTTTATTTGTATTGCTCAAGGTGACACTTTATTCATGTAACTGTACAGCAACACAGTGTGCTGTGCTTCAGCACATTAACATGCAATGCCACCTGGAATGTCGCAATAAAAGGCATGTCTGCATTTTATCTCAGCTCACTGCATTGCACCTCTGGGGTGCATGACAGCATGAGTAGGACACAAAGAAAACAATTGTTTTCTCTGTGTTGCAGAAGTGATTGGCATTCTTCCAGTGCAGAATAACACCAGTGACCACATTATATGTTAACAGGGCCCAAATAATTTAAGTGAGCACTCAGACAGCTCAGTGGGAATTCTCATCATGCATTTGTACCAGGATGAATGGCCTTTGGTGTTATTGCTCTCACTCTCTCATACTGGTCACTGGAAGTTCAACATGGTACCTCATGGCAAAGAGCTCTTGAGGAGCTGAAAAATACAATTGTTGCTCTACATAAAGATGGCCTAGGCTATAAGAAGATTGCCAAGACCCTGAAACTGAACTGCAGCACGGTGACTAAGACCATACAGTGGTTTAACAGGACAGGTTCCACTCAGAGCAGGCCTCGCCATGGTCGACTGAAGAAGTTGAGCGCGCTTTGGGCCCAATTTGGGCATTTTCACTTAGGGGTGTACTCACTTTTGTTGCCAGTGGTTTAGACATTAATGGCTGTGTGTTGAGTTATTTTGAGAGGACAGAAAATTCACACTGTTATACAAGCTGTACACTCACTACTTTAAATTGTAGCAAAGTGTCATTTCTTCAGTGTTGCCACATGAAAAGATATAGTAAAATATTTACAAAAATGCGAGGGGTGTACTCACTTTTGTGAGTACTGTATATCTAAAATGTTTGCCCTAGACATAGGTTCCCTATACACTATATTACCAAAAGTATTGGGACAGGTGCCTTGCACACGCATGAACTTTAATGCCATCCCAGTCTTAGTCAGTAGAGTTCAATATTGAGTTGGCCCACCATTTGCAGCTATAACCATTTCAACTCTTCTGGGAAGGCTGTCCACAAGGTTTAGGAGGATTGTGTCTATGGTAATGTTTGGCCATTTTTCCAGAAGCACATTTGTGAGGTTAGGCACTGATGTTGGACTAGAAGGCGTGGCTTGTAGTCTCCACTCTAATTCATCCCAAAGGTGTTCTATGGGTTGAGGTCAAGGCTCTGCAAGCCAGTCAAGTTCCTCCACCCCAAACTCGCTTATCCATGTCTTTATGGACCTTGCTTTGTGTACTGGTCCAAAACATTTGGTGGAGGTGGGATTATTGTGTGGGGTTGTTTTTCAGGGGTTGGGCTTGGCCCCTTAGTTCCAGTGAAGGGAACTCTTAAGGTGTCAACATACCAAGACATTTTGGATAATTTCAGGCCCCCAACTTTGTGAGGATAGTACCAATACTTTTGGTAATATAGTGTATTTGATATATAAGGTTATCTGACTTTTTAGATCTCGTTAAAGCGTATGTAATATTTGTTTCCTTTTGGTCAGTTAAATATACAATTGGATGTGTTTTGTTATACCCATTGATCAGTGCAAAAAAAAATGTTGATCTTGTCAGATATTCAGAACTATCCAGTGCCCACTACAAGCTTTCATTATCTTCATTTTTTATATTGGACTACAGAATGTTTATTGGGGAGATCTGAGAGTAGAAGTGGTTGAGTAGTTTAGAAAGACAATAGACAGGACTTACACTACTACAAAAATGCAGTGTCATCAACCCACAAGAGAGTTAGGAGTTGAGTGCATTTATAGCAGATCAACAGGTATTTTTCTATACTTGCAGGGTCTTTAAAGGTATACAACATTACAGTGCAGTACAGTGCAATTACTGCTTTTTTTTTTTGCTCTGACATATGCTTTAAAAGAATCCTGGGGATCCTGCCATGAAGGTCCTTGTTAAGGCACTTCATCTAATGGGGACAGCTGCCTCATAATTGAGCTCCTATGCTGTCACATGTACTCCTGATGGAGACTATAAGTGGCAGTGCTAGCCCATATTGATACTGGAGTTGTGGTTGGTAATGGTCTATATTAAAAACTTTACAGTGTAACAGAGAAAAAAACTACATGTGATAACACATCCTGCAATGTCATCAGCAGCAACATTTGTCAGTTTTTTTGACCACTTGGTCTGGAACCAGCTGAGCTTTCCAATGGAACTTCTTCCTTTTGTAGCCTACACAACGAGTGAGTGCTTTTCACTGCTGAAGGTAGCAAAACCTTAAGAGCATGCACTTGAAGTCAGCCTTCCTATTACTGTAATCCTCAGGGAGAGTTCACTACAAAGAGCGGTCATCATCTTTTCAGCCAGAGACTAAATGAAAACAAGCCATATCACCTGCTGTAAGACTCTGAGCATAAAAGATTGCTAGTGCAAATTAATACTGTATATGTGCAATTTGTTTCTGATGGACTGTGGTAGCAACAGATTGTGTCAGCATTCCCATATCAAATGCTATAGCTGGAAGATATACTTTTATTGAGTTGTTACTGAACACACTGTAAATTGGAGCAAGATATAGTCTGTAACACAACAGAATAAGAAAGTAAACACCTAGTTTAAAAATAATTTGTCACTGTAGCTTCTTTGAAGGGAGTGAATAAAATTAAAGGTAATATTTTCAATATTAAGAACACAGGGACATTGCCTCAAACTAGCAGAAGGAAAGTTCAAAACTAACCTTAATAAGTGTTAATTTACCAAAAGAGTAATGGCAGCCCATCCATAGGGGGTGCATGGGCACCACCACCCCCCCTTCCACATGCTATTTACCAAAAAAAAAGTCACTTTAAGAGTGTACGGGTGCCGGAGCGGTCTATGGGAAGCTTCCCAGCTTGCAATCAGCTGATTGCAAGCTGGGAAGCTGATTTCCCCGTGTTTAGGCAGTGTTCAGGGTGCAAGCGATGCGCCCGCAAACACTCCCCCACTCTCCAGTGCTTTGTCATTGCTCCTATTCTTTTAATGCCCAGGACCAGAGGACAGTGGGTGATGCTTTTTGCGGCACCACATCACTTCCGGTTTCCCGACTAAGATGACCGGTGCGTGGTGAATGGTGATTAAGTGAAGGCCTGACTGACTCCTGAGCTGAGCGGTGCTGACACGGCTTCTAATGGTATGTAAACTGCCGCTGGCCTCAGGCTCAGTGTGGGTCAGTAACAGTCTTTTGTGACTCTCTCCTCCTAGCTAGCTCGAGCTGACTCAGTCAGTCTGTATGTGGCTGTGGCATGCAAGCCGCCCCTTCGCTCCGCACACACTAAACTCTGGAGGCCTGGACCCTTCCTTCACCCAGTCAGTTGGTTGCCGTCCCTACACTTCACTGCAGTGCTCTGCTTGCCTCTCAATCTTTCCACTCACTCAGTGAGTGACTGGGAGGTCTGTGCTGATGGTGGGGGGGTGGCTTGTCCTGGGGGGTCTCTGCTGATGGTGGGGGGTGGTTTGTCCTGGGGGGTCTGTAC
>BLSH010115851.1:797313-809959 GCA_018402905.1 Glandirana rugosa
ATGAAATTCATAGTTCTGGACAAGACCAAAGTAATCTTCACTAACATGCCCCGAGGGAAAAAATGGATTTTATTTTTTCTCCAAATATTAATTACAGAGACACGCGACCATAACGTGTCTCACTGGGGAATGGATGAGAAGACCGTAGGAGTCGGCCAGGAGAAGAAGAAACACACGGGGTATCGTTCACCGAACCAAGTGAAAGTGTCGAAACGAGATTTCCAAGTGAAAACTCGTTCCGACACGGAATGGGAGTCGAGGGAGGAGTGACCTAAACTAACTGTTGTCGTCCTCGGTTACCGAGGTCGACGATAGTTACTCAGGACAAGCCACTTGCTATGGGGCACACAAAGAAGAAGAGGACCGGCTGAGGATGCCAGAAGAGTAGGTAAGGGGTCACTCTGTGCAATACCAGCGCACAGAGACATTAATTATAAACCTCTTTTTTATTTTAGGTAAAAAAGGGAGCCCCGTACAATCACTTCTAATGAAACCAGAACAGGTCTTGATACTTAAAGTAGTTGTAGTCATCATAGGATTTCAGTGTCATAGTGGGTTCCAGATCATCTGGTTACCTGGAAATGTCATGCAATTTTAAAAATTCTATTTCCTGCAGTGACAAGCAAAATTAGAAAAAAATATATATGAAGCTCTAAGAATAGGAAAAACCCTAAATGTTTACCTACCAATAATGCAGATATATTCTAATATTATTAAGTAGTACTGTCCTATAACTCAATAAGTAATCGCTTCCTAAAACAAAAGACAAATGCTGCTTATAGAAGCTCCTTACTAAATTGCAAACTAATCTCTTGTAAGGAACTCGCATTTTCACATGGATAAACTCAATTTAATAGAAATATGAGACAAGCCTGTTTTGTGTTTCTGGAGATACTCAACATTTACTCCTTTTGTGCCAGTGGAACCAAATTCACAGTACCAGTGCAAGAGAGTAAGACATTTGTACAGAAAAGGTTAATATTTCATAATCACATTTTCACAGATGAAAAGAGCAAACAGATGTTCCCTCGTCACAATACATCATATTGACCAGATGTTCCGAAATGTTCCAGGGAAAGCACCCAAGACAGGATAGATTGCAAAGACAGAAAGCACATTTCATTACAAAATAAAACTCCATAAATGTAATACTGTATGTAAAAATGTATATATAGAGATATACTGGTTGGTTTTAAACAGCAACAATCCAATCATTTACCATCATAATATATAAGGGAAGATGAGCAGCCCCTTAAAAGCAATCCTACATTGAACTGGTGGGAATTGAACAAATAGAAAAAACTCAACATGTCTCCAATTTGGTGACTTCTTCAGCAGTAAAAGCAAAATACATTTTTTTAATTTGTTTTAATTTTCTGACTGTCTGTTACAAAAAGATATTTATAAGTGTGCATTTTATCAAAAGCATCCATTTTTACAAAATTGTCATTAGCATCATTGTTCACAATTATTATGTAATGTTATATAGGCAAATTCACACAAGTAGAATTAAATACATTATGGAGTGATATAGTTGTATTTCTATGTATCTCTGTCTTACAGCAATGAAGTATATCATCCAAGAAAATAAATGATGCTCAATCAAAGGTTCTCATATTTATTTGGATTGTTATGAAACCCAGCTTTAGTAAACGTTACCTATATAGTCCTAGTGGGTCTAGTGGTCCCTAAATCCATAATCATCAATCTCCACTACTCACATAACTCTCTTACACTCATATCACATAAGCATGTGATTTAGTTTCTCTTGAAATAATTAGTGTTTCCATTAACACCCAACATTCTTCTAATGAGCCAACCCACAAAGACACAGATGCCCAATGTTTTGCCCTTCTTTGTCTGACTTATCGGGTTTGAATTACTAAAGACAAATAGGCTTTTCGTTTTGTAAGGGAAGTTCCACTTTCAAAGTGAACAGCCTATCTGCCTTATGTAGATCAACCCCATTGTCCTTATTGGACCAGTTGTATGCCAAGCGCAATCTTTGTTTACGACATACCCACTGGTCCCATTGCTGGAAAATCAAGCTTTCCCACCTTGACAGCTTTTTACTGGTAAAGAAAAGAAGCTTTTCTAGGATTGGGGATGGTAGTTGCATTTTCTTATATATTGTGAGCAAGCATGATTTGCATACATGTAAGCAATAGATATAATTACTATGTCAACTCCAGAGCATTTATACCAAGAACCTGAATGGAAATTGGGCAGACATTGTTATTTTGCACAAGACTGATAAGATATAGCCGTAAAAAAAGAAAAAACTCAGAAAAGATGAGGCAAATTACAAGGATGTTTTTAATTGGTAAATAACTCCAACCAAAATAGCTATATTAATTTCCATAGCATCCTACATGTTTCCGAGGTTGCAGACAAGGTTTGGTTGAAAGCACTGTGTTCGATATCTGGTGGACCTCTCCCAAATCTCAAATACTCTAGATCAGTTTGTACTGTCTAATTTTCCCAGTCACTCACATCAAACTGAAAATCCAGATCGAAGGCTTTCTTCAAAAACCTATTTTGAAGTCAACCAGAGCATCAAACATGAATCTGCTTTAATTGGCTACCTAAACTGCAGTAGGTAAAAACTCTCCATCATTTAATTTGAGCATGTGAAATCCAAAATTCTAACAAAGGAAAACTACACCAGTATACGTCTCAATAAAACAAAACAGTTTGACAAAGTGTGGCCCGCTTGAATAAAGTATCAAATACTGTTGCATAGGGTGTTGACAACAGAGGACTTTCGATAATCTAACCTCTTCTTACTTTCACATTTCTTTATTTTCCTCCTGCTTTATTGTGCTACTATTTCTTCCTTTTTTAATATTCTTCCTATATGTCTAGTTAAAGTTTTTCCTAATTGCAAGGTCCTTTGATTTACAAAGATACTCTGCTGAAGTATACCTTTTTTGTCAGATGCCATTGTAACAAAAGACACAATTTCAAGGAAACCAGAGTGAGCAGTGAGCACATACAATACTATAATACATATCCTTTAGCTACATAGTCATAATTATATAACTCCAGGATGAACTGTGTCACTTACTGTATATTGAATTAAATTTTCATATTTCTGTTTCTTTGCTGTTAATCTAAAATGTGAACAAAAATGATTGAAAACTAAAAACAATATAGTACATTGGTCTGTCAGTGTTTTATTGTAACCATGTCTGCAATGCACATTTAGTTTGACTTACATCATTCTCAACTGTCAATGGCCCCTTCCACCTCTGGAGTTCTTTCTTCAGAATGATCAGCAGGCAACAACATATGAATACCATTAGTTATATTACGGTGATCACATTTACAAGAACAACTAAACACTGTAAAAACACTATAGGATTTCTTTAAGCAGTAGATTTACTTTATCTTAAGGCCTCATGCACGCAAGACGTTTTTTAACTGTTTTACAGCTGCGGTTTTTAGCTGCAGATGTTTTTTTCTACAGTCAATAAACTCTCCATCATGTTATCCTATGTGTTCATGCACACATAGGCTGTTATCAACTGTTTTTAGCAGTGATGTTTTTGAGCTGCAGAAAAACCCCAAGACCAGTGTGTTCTGAGAGACATTTTTCAGCTGTAAAAACGCTGAAAAGCTTAAAAATATGTCTAAACGCTGATCCCCAATGTTTTTGGACGTTTTAGATCAATTGAGGAAAAAAAAAATGTTGGCCCTTTAAAAACGTGCAAAAACGCCGGTAATATAACGCTAATAACAGCTGAAAAAAATCACTGATAAGCTACTGACGTTTTTAGGACTTTTTTTAACGTCCTGTTTGCATGAAGCCTTATAGCCAAAGCTTTTATTTTTCTTTATAAGAAATATCAGATTGGGGCATTTCATTTTGCTCTTCTCCGCCTACTAGTTTCTGGAATTAATGAAAATAAATGCCAAAGACCTGAACATGTATTAATTGATTTTTCTAAAATAATATATTGGTCATCAGTTTTAAAAACTGGAGTTAAGAAAAATGTTGATGTTATTGAAAGCAACCTGTTATTATTCAGCTATCATTTTTGCAAGTTAGAAAATAAAAAAACCTGACTGATTGCTATATGCAGTCATTTTTCTCCATAAATAAGCACAATTTCATACAAACTCAGACACCAGTTTTTTTTTAAATTAAGAAAAAAAACAGCATGCCCTCCCTTCAGGTCTGGTATGGATTTTGAGAGGAACCCCCACACCAAAATGTTAAAATAATGGCATGGACCATGGACCCAAAATCAATACCAGACCCTTATTCGAACATGCAGCCCAGTGGGTCAGGAAATGGGGGGACGAGCATGAGCCCCTCTACTGAACCATACCAGTCCACATGCCTTCAACATGGGTGTTGCTTTAGAGCAGGAGGGGCTCTGCCCCCCCCAAAGCACCTTGACCCAGTGTTGATGGCCTGTGGCTGTGGGAGTCTGCAGGCGGGGAGCTTATCAGAAACTGAAAGCCCCCTTTAACAAGAGGGCCCCCAGTTCCCCCCCTCCCATGTAAATGAGCATGGGGTACACAGTAACCTTACTTATTCAGCAGAAAAAGCCCGTCTCCCTCCTCTAAATAAATGAAGGGTGGGGCCACCCAGTGATATCACAGAGGAGCCCCACCCCTTGTGACATCACCAAACGGGGCTTGATTGTTTAGTGACATCACAAGGGGGCGGGTCCACTTGGTGACATCACTGGGTGGCCCCATCCCTTCGTTTATGAAGCAGCGGGAGGCAGCAGAGGTGTTATTAGGCAGGATCCTTCGTCGAGAACTGAGCTTTTTTTATTTTCTTTTTTGGGTCACCAGTTCATCGCAATTGACGTTGGATCTACACTGGGGGACAATTTTTTTTTGCTTCTTTAATAAAGGACTTGTCAAAAACTGCCTCCTGTATTTATTATTTTTGGTGCATGAGTAGGGGTACTATGTACCCCATACTTATTCACATGTGGGGCGTGGGATCTGGGGGCCCCTTATTAAAAGGGGCTTCCAGATTCTGATAGGCCCCCTGCCCACAGTCCCTACAACCACCGGCCAGGGTTGTGTGGAAGAGGCCTTTGTCCCTCTTGACATGGGGACAAGATGATTTTGTAGGGGGCATAGCCCCCCTGCCCTAGAGCACCCCTTCATGTTTTTCATTCTTTTTACATGCAGCTGTCAGCGTGGAACCCTCCACATCCAACTGCCAGTGCACAATGGTAGTGATTTTCAGATAAGGTCTGCCTAAAAGCACACATACACCAGGGCCATGAACAATGAGCTCCTTTAATAGGATTATCAATCATAATTTCCATAGGACATCAAACCAAACAACCTCCCCTTCACAGAAACCTGACACAGACAAAATATCATAAGGCTGGATGTTACAACAAGGTATTTCAGCCCCGTCAAGTAGTGTTCATCATACATGTTTGTCCACCCACAAATAAGCTACAGAAAACTTCTGGATGGATTCTGGAACAAAGTGCCAGAACAAACTCCATGGGGTTGATTTACTAAAGCCACATACTGTAGATTGTGCACACAAGTGCAACTGCACTGCACCGAATTTAGTACTTCCAGCATCCATTCATGTGCAAGCAAAATGCTGTTTTTTTTTTATTTTCCTTGCATGTGATTATTTGCAAAATAAAGCTTCACCTCATTTAATAAGCTCTGGAGCAAATTCCCTTATGGCAGGAATACACGATAAGAATATCTTCCAGAAATTTCCGTTCTGAGGACGATCGGCCGATATTCTAACCGTTGATGCCCAGCAAGTAATACCGATATCATGAACGGAAAAGACGGATTGAAAAAAGGAAAATTTGTCTCGTTTTGTTTGCGAACAAACAATATTCTATGCGTTGATGTGAAGGTCGGCAATAAAAAATCTCTTGAACATATCTCGCATGAGCAGAATGTTTTTGACCACTGACCGCTCTGCGGTCGAGCGATTGGCCAATTTTCTACCCATGTATTCCTGCAAAGTTTTCTACCACCGACTGCTGTTTCGTTGGTCGGCGGTCGAGCGATCGGACGATTTTTCTAATCATGTATTCCTGCTATTAGAGAGTGCTGCTAAAATGCACAAGATATTTACCTTTAGTAACTCAACTAGGGTTGCCACCTCATCCCTTTAAACCCAAACACATATGAATTACACAGGTTCTGAGTCTAATTTAATGCAGATAAGGCACCAAGTGAGTTTAATTACCACCTTAATAATAGAACCTGTGTAATTAATATGTGTTCAGTTTTAAAGGGATGAGGTGGCAACCCTAAACTCAACCCCTATATGTCTTTTGATTTAGTTTAGGATTTTACTAGGGATCTGACTTCCCATATGTAATTAGGCCCAGCCCAAATGCCAGTTTTCTGTTAAGTGAGATTACTCCAGATGTCATTTAAGAGCACTATTGTGGAATAGGATGCAGACTGGCCCTGTCCACTTAGAGCAGTGGTTCTCTCAACTCCTGTCCACAGGACCCACCAACAGGCCAGATTTTAAGTATTACCTTGGGGAGATGCAGACTAGAATACTGCAATCACCGAGCAGCAAATAATATCACCTGTGATGTATTTCAGTCATCCTGCAAACCTGGCCTGTAAGTGGGTCCCGAGGACGGGAGTTGAGAACCACTGATTTAGAGTGTCCTTGAATAGTTATGCCAGTCTGAACACTTTTGTTGGAGGATATGTTTGCCATAGCTCATATGACATTGTTATATATAGTTATTTATATTTTAAAATGTTCTTTTTATTCTAGCAGAAGAAACATTACGTTTATGGGGATATATTTTTTCAGTAAAATTCCAAATTAGTTGTTCAAGATCCAACACAATCCATGGTTTATTTTAACACACATTTATTCTCTTTTAATTATAGTAATTCATATCAACCTGAAAAATGCTATGAACAAGATGCTTACAACATATTTCATGAAAATAGTTCTCAAAGCGCGCTAAACATTTGATTTCTTCTCTAAAAAGTGAAAGTGTTGGACAATTTTAAACTTTTGGTACCTACATACCTATTTTGTCTTTCTATTGCAAGGATCATGCATGAAAAAAAGGCATATTTATAGCTGTGCTCACAAGCACACATTTGCAATGCATGTGCAGATGCTAGCAGTTTCTTTGGTACATTTAACTCCAAAAAGTTTAAGTTAAGATTTAAGTTAATGTGCAATTTGAGTTACAAAGCTGTTAAGCCTTGTACACATGGTTCGACGGTCGTACGACCGAATGGACCAAATTGTATGTTGGATCATGTAACTCGCATACTGACATGCACTAAACGATCGTACGACCAAGCCGAAACGTAGTGACGTGTTATGAACGTATCAAGAGAAAGTTCAGGTGCATGTAATTAGCGTCCGGCCATTCCTGACTTCTGAGCATGCGTGTTTTGCACAATACAACTTGTTGGACCAACTTCTCTGTACACACGATACAACGGTCGTACGACCGCTTGTTGGTACTGCCAAAGTTTTATAGTTTGCTCATACAACTTCTGTTGTACGACCATCGTACGTAGGCTGTTCTAATTGCACGCACTAACAGTCGGATGAGCATACAGCGAGCGGTCGTACGACTGTTTGCATACGACCGTCGAACCGTGTGTACGAGGCTTTAGACTTATGACTTTTATTCATAACAAGCAAGGCTTCAGCAGATAGGCAGGGTTGACAGTAGTTTGATGGGAGCAGCCACAATTGGGGATCTACAGTATGCAATATTATTAGGCAAATTGTTGCATATCCTAGATTAATTCAAGCACACACGTTTTCAGTTGTTCAGATACAGTGTATCAGTTGCTGCATAGGTAAGTAATAATCAAAACATTAAAGCTAAAATTAAAAGCTCTCCCAAAATTTTAAAGAATGGGTGTAATGAAATATGGTGTTTCTGTAAAATTAAAAAAAAAGACTGTCCATTTATCAGTATAAGACTGACCTTTCAGTTGATGCATTTTACCCATGTGAGTTTAATAGGAGATCATTTATTCTAATTGTTCTTCTTCAAGGCTTCCCGACTATCAAACCCACATGTTAGGCAATGCATAGGATTACATACATTGAAGATTAAGGCTGGATTCACACCATTGCGGTGCGAATTCCAGCCTCTCTGCTGCCGGGAAGGGACGGAGCCGCCGTTCGGCGGCTCCTGTCCGTTCCCACAGTGCAGCAGCTGCGGGGGGAGAGATGGGGGAGGAGCCGCGAGCAGGGGAAATATCCCCGTTCAGTGCGGAGTGCATCTCCGTGTTAGATGCGCTCCCACTGGACTCAACGGGCTGGGAATTCGCACCGCATTGCACAAAAAACGTGTGCGGTTTTTGTGCAATGCGGAGTGCGAATGCACCGCACAGATGTGAACTGGACACATTGAAAACAATGTGTTTTCAAGTGTCCTGCGAATTGGATGCGGTTCAAGGCTAGGTTCACACTGCTGCGGTGCGGGAACCCTGCGAATTCACTGCGGGTTCCCGCATCGCAGGTCTCTGATCGGCAGTTCACACTGCCATATGTGATCTCTGGGGAGTGTCAATACAATGTTAATGACACCCCCAAATGAGTACGCATATCGCACTGCGAACTGCAAACTCGCACAGGAATCGGATCGCATGGTGTGAACCACCATGCGATCCGATTCTGAGCCTGCGAAAAAAAAGGGTCCTGTGCGAGTTTGCTCCGATTGCGATGCGAATTCAGCCATACAATCTCTATGGCTGATTTTGCATCGCACAGAGATCGCATATGGTTCACACTGCAGTGCGGTGCGAAATCATATGCGATCTCTGTGATCGGAGCAGTGTGAACCTAGCCTAAGCCGCATCCAATTCGCATAGGTGTGAACCCAGCCTCAAAGAAGCCTTCCCAATTTAGATGATTAAGATGCAATGAGAGCAGTCACAACAGGTAGCACAGCATAGATTAATCTACAGCTACTTATTTAACTCTGGAAAGTTAGCATTATATCAAAATGAGTACTAAAAATACCAGATGAAATACCAGAGTATTAAGGGAAATAATTTATACATTTTAAGAACCCCGTGGAAATAAATAAAATACAAAATACAGCAATATGTCATTTTTTCAATTACCTGTTGTGTACATGTTCCAGACTTCCGGTTATATTTGCAGCAATTTGCAGCAGTTATACATGTATGCAGCAATGACCACTGTGAACAGGGATATGAAAGGGATATTTAATTAAAATAAAAGTCAAAAGTAGGTATATTCATTGGGAGAAGGGTAAAAAAAATATCCTCGGGATATGCACAACTATGAGACAAATATTGACTGTACGTATTTGAATGCACTACAATACCTACAAAAGCTACTACTTATCTACTTATATCTGGCCTATATTTGCTTTTGATTGTTCTGAATCTGATCAACAGCAGGTTGCCTTTTTTAACTTACAGAAAGATTTGACCTTCCCTTTAGTTCCTGGCACAAAGACAATGGGAAGTGGCATGATGACCATAAGATCTCTGTGTAGTGGACAGGAGGCGTGGTAAAGTGATCTCTTTTAAAGCGGAGTTCCACCCAAAAGTGGAACTTATGCTGGTTGGATTCCTCCCTCCCTCAGGTGTTGGCACCTTTTGGGGGGGAAGAGGACACCTGTCTTTAGACAGGTGTCCTTTTCCACACATCTGGGAGCTCGGGCCGGCTGCTGCGGCCGCTGGCGTCAGCAGCCCGGCTCCCTCCTCCCTCCTGGCTCTGCTACTGGCCACCTGGCCAATAGCAGAGTGCAGCAGAGCCTCGTGCAATGCGCAGTAAGGTGTAATGCTACACGTCCGGGTTCCCTTAGCTGTAATGGATGCGGCTGCACCCAACCCCCGATCCGAAGATTGGCGGCGGGTACCGACATCGCTGGACTCCAGGACAGGTAAGTGTCCTATTATTAAAAGTCAGCAGCTACTGTATGTGTAGCTGCTGACTTTTATTTATTTATTTTTTTCCAGGCGGACCTCTGTTTTAAGAGAAAGATGATTTTCATAGAGATATAATTAAAAACTTTATGAAACAATACACACGAAAAGTATTTTTCCGGCCAAGAGACATAATAAGCATGCAACTTGTATCCTAATACTAAAGTGCATATTACGGTAAAACTTTTTTTGTTTTGGCACCAGTAGTGAAGTAAAACTATTTTCAGTTTATTTTTTGCTGCTTTTACTGCTGGAGAGATTTCTATTTTCCCTTCACTTCTTCTCTCAAAGACCAAAGACATCTGTACAACATAAGGGGAATTCCCCTCTTAAACAGCGGATATAGGAACAGGTGCCCTCATTTGATGATTTACCCTCTAGAATTTAAATTTCCCATCAGTTTTTTTTGGTGAAAATGGTCACCAGGACAAATAGACAAAGTAAGGCCTCATGCACACAGGACGGTTTAAAAATGTCAGCATTACAGCACTGCAAAAAACATGCATTTTACCGCGTTTTGCAATTAGCGGTTTGCCGCGTTCTGCCACGTTCGCACTCCCTATAATGTAAAAACATCTAAAAACCTTGATGCTGATGTTTTTGCCGCGTTTTGCCTTGTTTTGCTGTGTTTGGCCGTGTTTTGCGTTTTTACAGCTCATTTTTACTGCTCCTGGAAGCACAGGCAGTTAAAAAAACCATCAAACGCCCCTAACAGCAACTGTAAAACCGCCCTGTGTGCATGAGGCCTAAATCCCTCCAATAGGGACACAGATAGCAATTAAAACCTGATAGGAGCACTAACCTTTACACACTGTATTATTCAAAACAAAAACTTTTGTATCTAGGTACATTTAACATATTAATTTCTATACTTTACCAATCATCCATGCTGAACTTATAATATGTCACATGTGTTTAGGAAATAAGATAGTATGTAGCCAGCATTAGATATGTAGGATGCCATAGTTAGTATATTTACTTTAATATCTATGATACAAAGGAATATATTCCCCACTGTTATTATGCTTGATTATTGCATTTCTGCTTTATTTTCTTTCCAGTTCAATTTCTGAGTGCAGAATCCATGTACATCACAGTAAAATGAATTGATGTTCCTGAGTTCACATCTCTGGATGTTTATCTGTTTCAGAAATGATAAGGGTTATTTTTCTGCCATCAGTTCTAAAGCTATCTTGTTATCCTCATAATGTAGGTGCTGTGATGTTCACATGGTTTGCTGCAGCACCCTTATCTCCTCACCTAAGAATATAATTGGATCATATGATATCGCAAGCTGCATTACCTGTCTGAGATACAGATATAGAACTGTTTTGATAGACTACCTCTGTCTAAGTTCTC
This sequence comes from Glandirana rugosa, assembly GCA_018402905.1. Classification (NCBI taxonomy): domain Eukaryota; kingdom Metazoa; phylum Chordata; class Amphibia; order Anura; family Ranidae; genus Glandirana; species Glandirana rugosa. Next base: position 808,594 of record BLSH010115851.1, read on the forward strand.
AAAATAAATATAAAAAACTACTGATGGAATATGTTTTTTTTCTATTTATTTATTCTTTCCATAGATATAACAATAAAATAAAGAGAGCAATTGACATTTTGTTTAGACATGTAGTGGTCTCCTATATTCTTTAGGTTTATCATTTTTTCTTATTAACATCAACAATACATGCATTGACAATAGATGTGTGCTTAGGAGTCTCTGTTATGATGATAGTCTTCCTTACCATTGCAACCAAAGTGGATAGAAATTGTTCTGCACCCACGTCATTTGCTCCTGTGTCATCTCTCTCTTTTGCTTCCATGATCGGATTCTGCCCTTACCTCCTCCATACATGTTCAGTATTGGACAAACAAATTTGAAAAACATTATAAAGGTACATACTGTGTATATATATACAAATACACACACTATATTACCAAAAGCATTGGGACACCTGCCTCTACATGCACATGAACTTTAATGGTATCCCAGTCTTAGTTCATAGGGTTTAAAATTGAGTGGTCCCACCCTTTGCAGCTATAACAGCTTCAATTCTTCTGGGTAGACTGTCCACAAAGTTTAGGAGTGTGTCTATGGGAATGTTTGACCATTATTCCAGAAGTGCATTTGTGAGGTCAGGCACTGATGTTGGAGAGAAGGCCTGGCTTGCAGTCTGTGTTCTAATTCATCCCAAGGATATTCTATCGGGTTGAGGTCAGGATTCTGTTCAGTGTTCAGGTCAGTTAAGTTTCTCCACCCCAAATTTGCTCATCTGTGTCTTTATGGATCTTGCTTTGTGCACTGGTCCAAATCATTTGGTGGAGGGGGGATTATGGTGTGGGGATGTTCTTCAGGGGTTGGGCTTGGATCCTTAGTTTCAGTGAAGGGAACTCTTAAGACGTCAGCATACCAAGACATTTTGGACAATTTCAGGCCCCTAACTTTGTGGGAACTTTTGGGGATGACCATTCCTGTTCCAACATGACTGCACACCAGTGCACACAACAAGGTCCATAAAGACATGGATGAGCAAGTTTGGGGTGGAGGAAGTTGACTGGCCTCACCCAGATATAATACCTTTGGAATGAATTAGAGCGGAGACTGCAAGCCAGGCCTTCTGTCCAACATCAGTGCCTAACCTCACAAATGCGCTTCTGGAAGAATGGTCAAACATTCCCATGGACACACTTCTAAACCTTGTGGACAGTCTTCTCAGGAGAGTTGAAGCTGTTATAGCTGCAAAGGGTGGGCCAACTCAATATTGAACCCTACAGACTAAGACTGGGATGGCATTAAAGTTCATGTAAAGGCTGTGTCACAATACTTTTGGTAATATAGTGTGTGTATGTATATATATATATATATATATATATATATATATATG
>BLSH010115851.1:835946-855666 GCA_018402905.1 Glandirana rugosa
ATAACATGTACACACCTCCTTTTATACGACGGTACCTATCCGTGTCCTTTCTCTTTAGCGTAATCCACTCGTAAACTAAAAGGTCGAAGGACCACGGATGTACCGTCGTATGTACACCAATCATTATTATTATTATTATTACTACCATGAATGGTATTATTATTTAGGCTATCAAAAAATGTTACTGGATGCATATTGAAGTTTAAGGTAATTTTTATTCCATTTTCTATTACTAGTGCCTACATGGCAGTATATATAGGGTTGGTGCACTGCCCCCATCCAACCCAAAAACCCATTCTTCTTTGCATAATATAATAGACATTTATTTGGTATGCATTCCCTCCCATTAACCATAGTATTCTAAGTTATGAACCACATGTATGCTGCCATGTAGGCACCAGGAAGCTGGAAAATCAAATGCTCACCTAATGCGATTTCTCTTTCCTGTGCCTATCCATGGCAGCATATTTTCCTCCACACATGTACAATAATTAAATGGAAGCTATTAAACAATCTTTTGAAGAGCTACACTTGATCCTGTGGGTTGCATGGGGCTTGGAAAAAGCCATATATTTGGATAAGCACCAGAAATGAAAAAAATATGTTACATAGAAACATAGAAACATAGAAATGTGATGGCAGAAAAAGACTGAGCAGTCCATCTAGTCTGCCCCCTTTTTTTTTACATTAACCTTGTTGTTTGACTATAGATTTATGTTAATCCCAAGCATGTTTGAAACCATTTACTGTTGACTGTCTCACAACCTCTGTTGGTAGTTTATTCCAATCATCAACCACCCTTTCAATAAAATAATACTTTCTAAGATTAGTTTTGAACTTCCCTCCAGTTAGTTTGAGGTCATGTCCCCGTGTTCTTGATTTTGGTTTCATATTGAAAAGACTGCCCTCCTGAACCTTATTCACCCCCTTGATGTATTTAAGGGTTTCAATCATGTCTCCCCTCTCCCTTCTTTCCTCCAGACTGTATAGATTAAGTTCCTGAAGTCGCTCTTGATATTGATGTTAGGAGAGCATTTAATTTTTTGGCATATACAATATATCAATCTAAAAAGGCAAGGGCTTACTTTTAAAACTCAAATAAAGACTTGACATTTATTAGTGTTATGCAGTCAAGTTGTATAACAAGACAAAAAAAGAGGTATAAAAGGCTCTTAGGTGCATACAGTTCTAAATAAAAGCAAAAAGCTACAGCATACTTTGTGATATAAACATAGTCACAAAATAGGAAAGAAAAATGTTGTGCTAGTATCAAAATTAAAATGTAAGAATCAATACATTCATTGAAACCAAGTCCAAGTGCAAAAAAAGGAAATAAATAAAATAAAGGGTTTGGGACTTTAGACGAGGCACATAGAGGGGACCATATGCATGATCAGAGTAATATTGTTTATTGAATCAGTATATACAACATATATTGGCTAGTGACATGACCATAAGTTAAAAAAATTGCAAATACATAAAACACAGTATACAAAAATTGTACATTGGAGAGAAATATGAGCCAATGTTACTCCACATAGAGTCATAAGTGGACAGAATTACATAACATAAAATTCATCATATATTAAAAACATATATGTATGTATCTTTGAAAGCTCTACATGTTTCAGGGATTACAGCACCTCCTCAGGAGCGAATGCATACAGGATATCTATAAAAGAAAGAATTCATGTTGTATGTAAGACCAATGAAATCTAGTGTTTGTCCTCAATAACGGGGGGAGGGAGGGCGAGGGAGCCAAAATAAGCGGTCATCATCCCCCTACTTACATATAAGCTCAGACTCTCCATAAAAACTGCTAGACAGGTGAGGACCATCTCCAAAAGTCTGTCCCGGGAGCTGAGGAGGTGGGAACCCCAGGGTGGAGCAAACCACAACTCCCCAGAAGGATAGGCTGTTCATGCTGACATTGCTGGTGGTACGCAACAATGACTCCAAGTGATCTATGAAAGTAATATATGTGTAGCTGTATGATAATCAATGGTAAATACCATGAAACATGAGCCTATAATGCCGTGGCTAAGTAATGGAGCAAAGTGTGGGTGAAAAGAAGAAAGCACCAGGGGCCATGAAGTGAAAAACAACAAAAGGTAGGAGATAGAGTGCAATCCTGCATGGGAATCTACCATGCAATGACCCAAGGCTGGGAGAAAACTAAAGAGGATAAATGTGAATAGGAAACAATGTGGCTACCAAAGCCATAGTAGCAGAAGCTAACTCCCAGTGAGTACCTGTGCATTCCCCAGTACGGGAGATCCATAAGAGAGATAGAGTGCAGGAGACCCCAAACGACAGCCAACAGTCAGCAGGACATGCCAAGTCCAACTGGGGATACATACAGCACCCAAATAGCCCAAGGAGTCCTCCCGCAGCGTCACGCTTTAAACAGAGGAGCACTCCCGCCAGAGCATCCAGCACCGCCCATAATAACGCAGGAGGCTCCCCATGAATCAGCCATAGTAATAATCAGCCAAACCAAACAAAAAAAATGAAATAAAGGTGCAATCCAAATGTGATCAGTGTACAGGTAGATGTGGGACTCAAATCATTGATATAAAGGTCGATATTTAATGTGCAGTTGATAAAATCCTCCACCAGGTGACACCTTATGAACCTTACCAGATCGCAGTGACCATCTAATTAAAGATAGTTCAAAACAAGCATTGGAAACATGGAATCTGATCACATTTGGATTGTACCTTTATTTCCTTTTTTTTTTACTTTAGACTTGGTTTCAATGAACTTATTGATTTTTACATTTGAATGTTGATACTGTTCATATATTGGGATATTAGCACAACATTTTTCTTTTCTAAGTTGTATAACAAGTAAAGATAATGCCATTTGGGTATTTCATGCTAATGCAGTATGCATTAGTACTTAAAACTATAGAGAAGCTGCTTTGTGCTACTAGAACACTGGAAAGCTGTTCTCAGCTGTGTAGAGGATTAGTTCTTGAGCAATGTGAAACACCCACTGTACATTATTCTGATAAACAATGTTCATGCTCAATGAGAAGAATTCTGCAGGGGGGGTGTCATATTGTAATATTCTTTAAAAATGGCCATATACTTTACTTGTTATGCAGCCTGATTGCAGATAAATAATGAAAACAAAGACTTCAACTGGGCTTTAAGCAGCAACATTAATGAACAACAAGAAGTGGCCGCCAGATGCCTAACCTGGCTTTAGCCTATGCTGGTTATTGAATCCTAAATTAAAACTAACTATAGAATCCCAGACTAGAAGGGACAGGTTTAACTAAAATAATAGGAGCTGCATATGATCTCTATTGCAATAAACAGATTCACCTACTACTATACTGGATGGTGACTACTACTACTAACATTTTGGAAGGCGACCACTATACACATACAGTAGCACAAAGCTGGCTAACTAGACCCAACCAGGGTCAGTGGTAAGTCTGCTAAGAAATGAATGTTGTGAAATAAATATACGGCAAATAACATCCAGTGAGAGTTACTTAAAGCGGAGTTCCGTCAGGGTGAAAAAAAAATTAAAAGTCAACAGCTACAAATACTGTAGCTGCTGACTTTTAATATAAGGACACTTACCTGTCCAGGAAGGCAGCGATGTCGGCACCCGAAGCTGATCCGTCCCTTGGCTGCCGATACAGGCGCCGACATTCTACCTAAGGAAAACAGGCAGTGAAGCCCTGCGGCTTCACAGCCTGTTTCCTACTGCGCATGCGCAAGTCGCGCTGCACTTTACCAATGGTTTCTGCTGTCTTCTGGGACCTGTGTGTCTTAGAGAAGGCAGCGGGGATCTTTCCCCGGAAGTGGGAGCGAATACCTGGTTTTTACAGGTATCTGCTCCCCCCTGAAAAGTGCCAAATGTGGCACCGGGGGGGGGGGGGGATTCGATCAGTGGAAGTTTCCATTTTAGGGTGGAACTCCGCTTTAAGGTCATCGCTAAAAAAATTCATAGGAATTTAATCTGCATGTGCCATAAATTAACTTGTCCTTAACATTTTATATTGTTAAAAAATATTTGTAAAATACAATTTTTATTCTTCTACCTAACCGCCAATGTATCAGTGTGCTAGCACAATACAAAAGAAAGACCTAATTAGATCAGTCTTTCAGACATATTTAACACTCATTGGAAATACCACTTTATATAGTAATTGAGCATAGTGTGAGCGCTCTACTGGATAACAAAGACATACATCCTCAGTGACCCCACTTGAGCTGATTAAAAAGCTAACTTTATAGCAGAGAAAAGAGAATATTGTCAGAGTGAAGACAGAATCAATGCAGTAAAGTAGTCTAAATTAACTCTTATATTTAAATATCTTAATCAGTGTTCTTGAGAGTTGATCATCACTTTTAAGATTAAGACAGCTAATATGTTTCTGAACTAGTTCACATTTTAATATTTCTGATGAGCTAACGTTCCCATTAGAGTTCCCCTGGCGAATCAGATCGTACATATAACGGCATGCCCTCCATAGACATATGCAAATAAAGGAACTCTTTTTATAAACACATTTTTCTTCAAGATCCATTGAAATCAAAACCACAATGTTGTCCCCTTCAGCCATCCATAGGACATCTAATTAAAAATATCATGGGTTGCTTTAGTGGTGTTGAAGCACATTTTCTGCCCTGAGGCCAATCATAGTCCTAGTTAGTGCTATGTCAGATGAAGTTAGAAAATAACCATTCAAAAAAGAGTGGAGGGAGGGCAAATTTCTTGTTAGAATCAGGCATAATTAGACTTCTGAACTGAAATTCGAGATTTAATCATTGCTCTTCTTTTCTACTGATAATGATTGTATACATTGTTCCTAATGTAATTGGAAAAGTCATTCAAGCTATTTGGGGAATATCAATAAGTAATATGGCTTTTATTTAGAGCAGTACATTCTGTCAAAGCTGAACTCCGGGTTCAGTACTAAAAAAAAAAAGAAGATACCCTTGCAGTGCGGTGGAGAAGTCTTTTTTTAAATATTTGTTTTGTCTAAGGGGTAGAGGAATAAGCATCTATACTTAACTTATTCTTCACTCCCCCAGCAGCTGGCACTCGTCTTCACTCTCCAATGCTCTAGGACAGGGGTCTTCAAACTTTCTAAACAAAGGGCCAGTTTAATGTCCTTCAGACCTAGGGGGGGCCAGACTGTGGCCATTTGTAGTAGAAGAGTTCTCCACGTCAATGGGAATAGAGAATGCCCTATCTTTGGTTTCAGTGGGAGGAATTGTGCCCCATCCTTGGTGCCATTGGGAGGAATTGTGCCCCATCCTTGGTGCCCTTGGGAGAATTATACCCCATCTTTGGTGCCCTTGGTCCCCATTGTTGGTGTCATTGGGAGGAATAGTGCCCCATCACTGGTGTCCTTGGTCACCATTGTTGGTGTCATTCAAAGGAATTCTGCCCCTTCATTGGGGTCAGAGGGGGAAATTATGCCCCATTTTTGATATCAGTGGATGGAAATGGCCAAAAAAAGCAACCAAAGGACCACATATGGCCCCCAGGGCCACAGCTTGGAGACCACTGCTCTAAGATGTGGACAGGCCCGAGCTATCCTCATGTACAATTCAGGAATGCTGGTCCTGCATTGTGCGTGATCATGCTGCAATGGCTGCGAGCAGTAGAGAAACAAAGAGAAGTGGCTTCAGGGAATCTGTCATATAGTGCAATGGAAGCTTGTGGGAACAAGGAGCAAGGTAAGTAAAGCTTCTTATTTCTATAACCCTAGACAAAAAGAGCATTTAACCTATGCAGTGCACTGCAAGGGTAATTGTTTTCACCTGGCCTTGAGTTCAGCTTTAAAGTGCATATCAGGGCAAAAAAAACATTTGGTATGCAGTACATCGCTGTCATTTTTGCACATTTGTCCATGTGCTATCCCTTTAATAATAAGTGCACTGCGAACATTCTGCCTTTCCTCCATCATGTGGATAGGGAGAGGGTTTGCCAGAATTGCACTGTTTACAATTGTGATTGCTGTGATTGGTCACAGCAATCACATGGCACAGAGCCACTCTCAATGGCTCTTTACCTTTTGCCTGTGATCTACACTCTCCAATCATAGTACAATCACAGGATTAGAAAGACAAACATACTGGAGTTTCTGAGAGGATGTACAGGTATGTCCATTTAGTACAATAAATGCAACGACTGACTATTTAATTGTAATGGCCGGCCCTTAAGTTGTTTTGAGACATTTCAAGTACAGACAATACCTGTATGTTTTTATTGTCTTAACAGTTGCTGGTTGCTCAAAATTTGTAGCAAAATACATATTGGCTTAAATTGATGAAGAAATTTGATTTGTTTTTAAATATTTTTATTGGGAATGTTTTATAGCAGAAAGTAATTTTTTTTTTTTTTCAAAATTGTCGGTCTTTTTTGTTTATAGCACAAAAAATAAAAACTGCAGAGGTGATCAAACACTACTAAAATAAAGCTCTATATGTGGACATTCTATTTGGGTACAGTGTCGCACATCTGCGCAATTGTCAGTTAAAGAAATGCAGTGCCGTATTGCAAAAAAATGGCCTGGTCAGAAAGGGGGTAAAACCTTCCAGAGTTGAAGTGGTTAGTAGTCTCCACCCAGTGAGCTCAACCAAACAGCTTAATTTACAAAGCTAATGTGTGAAGATAGGGATCTTATTTTCAAAAGTTACAGTTATTTTCAGTCTGAGTTTTAAAATTTGCAGCCACATGGCTCAAATGAAGATCATTATGCTTTTATTGAAGCTTTGTCAATTGAGCCTAATAAGTTAATTATTTTTCTAAAATCTATGCATAGAAAAGCATACATCCCAAAAGAGTTCCATTTTTAAAACATATCTTATGTCCTGAGGTTTGAGTGTGTCTGGTAGACTAGTTTTTGCTTAGTATTTTAGACTCATTTTGTGGTTGCCAAGACAGTGGTAACTGTATGCAATGTATGCAGCAAATAGGCTCATATTCTATTTAACTATTTTTTTTAAACCACTCCCACTGATACCTACATAGTATGGCCACACCCAGCTTCCAAAATGAATGCCATTTTATTCTTTGTTTTGTTTGCTTTACATTTTTATAGGCATTAGCACATTACATAAAAATATGCAAGTGAAATATTTTAGAATTTATACAAATATCTGTAAAATATTTTAACAGTATTTTATAACAGTGTGGAAATGAGGAGACAGTGAAGATGCCAGCATACAGTTTTATGGTAGCCTAGAGCCCCTACACCTGTGCTTACAACATGAAAGACAAACCAGTAACAGATGGTGCTCATCTATTAGGCAGCACAAGGAGCTTTTCTTGCATGCTGTCAGTGGAGGTCAAGTTGACCCATTTCATGTCATTGGCACTTGGTACAGAGAATTATTATCGCACTAGTGACTGTTATGTTTTATCTTTGATGTTGACAATTGTCCTTTCAGCACATTTGTCTGCGCTGGATTACTGTAAGTAGCACCAACTCTTCAAGTGTCTCGTCTTTTTCGGCATCTGTCTCAAATACATTTTATTCCTCTCCCAGTGCTATTTTAATTGTTTGTCATGTGCTCATTCCACGTTTGCAATTTATGATAAAGGCATAACTTGACTTCAAATGAATAAAAAGTTCACTGTAATTAAACTGTTTCCTCATTTTCGATTCTGCTTCCATGTTATCTTCTAGTAACTACAAACTTTAAAGAAGGTTTCCACATTGACTAAAAAGAAGAAAACCACTCAATTTCAAGATTCATACTCAACAGTGGTGCTTTCCCACTGTTTTACCAACTGTGATCCACGCCAGCATCATAGATATCTCAGCAATTCTTATGAGCTGAAAACTTTTTTGTAATGATTTGTTCTTCTGGTACTGAAGAGTACCTTACATACAGCTATTATCAGACACAATTCTCAGTGCATGCCCTGTTCTGTCTTGCACAGCATTTAATGTATGCAAAATAGAATACAACCTTTGTATAAAAATGTAAACACTAAGTAGGTAAAATTCAGTTTGGCAGAGCACTGGTGGCAGGTCGAGCCCATGTCACTGTTTTAAATGATGGTCTAAGCCACATTTTTCAAGAAAGACACACTAATGATGCAGGTGTGTGCAGGGTTTATGTTAGAAACAGCGTTAGAGGTCAATGGTCCCACCCTCTTGAGGGGGTCAGCGTGTGAAGGGAGCTGCAAGGTGCACGTTGCACCATACTGTCCAGGTCAGGACAGACAAAGGCCCGAGCCTGTGAGGATGTAGCAGCTGGGAGCTGCAGGAGAAACAGTCAAGCTGACAAAGGTACGTTCTTTTGTGCACAAGCACTGGGACTGTGAAGTTGATTTACTAAAAGTGGAGAGTGCAAAATCTGGTGCAGCTCTGCATAGAAACCAATCAGTTTCCATTTTTTTGTCAGTGCTTAATTGAACAAGCTAAAGTTAGATGCTGATTGGCTACCATGCACAGCTGCAGCAGATTTTGCACTCTCCAATTTTAGTAAATCAACCACTGTGTGTTTGGCGGTCTGGAGGACCAAGGCAGGAGACCTGAGCAGTGAAGTTGCAAAGAGAGCCATGAGGTTGAATTCTATGTTTTGTTGCATTGATGGTGAGAACCCCCTGCATGGGAAACTATTCGAGTGTACATTTTTTGCTTTGTTTTAAATAAAAGTGGTCAGAAAAAGCCCTGAAACGTACTTCTGGTGTTGAGTAAACTCACTGTTTGGCGCCATCAATGAGCTAAGAAACCTCAATGTGTCACACACAATGTGTATCATAATCAATTGCCAAAATTCACAGGATGTCATGTGTTGCTTGCACTACTTCAAAGAAAAGGAGATTTTCTGCCAGAAGATGAGGGGATGCGTTCACATATAGTTTGATTGAGATAACCTGTCAGCATTCTCAGACCAGGTTAAAGAGGTATTGTCATGTAGACATGCCTATATTCTTTTGCTGCAAAGTCTCACGTAACAGGTAGTATCTAATCGATTGGGGGGTTACCTTTGAGGTCATAGCAAAGAGCAGTGGCGGACCGTGCATTAGGGGCGCACGGGCGCTGCCCCCCCATCCATGCTTCTGGCCCCCTGATATACATATCAGGGCGCTGGACTATGGATTCCAATGGATTTTTGAAGCACATGATTAGAGCCAGAGGCTCTAACAGGCTTCAAAAAAAGGTGGGCTTGGGGAGCAGAGCACTGCTCCCTGATCCCACCCAGTTGTGTAATTATAACGAATGAATATTCGCTATCGCCACACTGATCCTCCTCCTGGCCAATCAGGAAGTGGGTCTTAAACCCATCACCTGATTGGCTGAAAGGACAGATCATCCGATTGGACATCTAGGAGAAGAGAGGAGCAGCACAGGGGACGCAGGAGCCTGCCCGCTGCCCATAGAAGCCTGCTGCCGCTGGAGACCACAACCTATCACTGCCAGCCGAAGCCCGCTACTGCCTACCAGAGCCCGCAACCTGCCGAAGCCCAAAACCCACCCGCCGGACCTTGCAACCTATGGGTTAAGTGCGGGGGGGGTACTGGGGTAGCTGAGATGCTGCCTGCCGATCGAGCAACAAGGGGGGCGGGGGTCTGGTTGTTCGTCCCCCCCAAAAAAAAACACCACCAGCCGCCACTGACAAAGAGAGATGGCTCCTGAAACCACTGGTTGAACATAAAGCGGTTGTATCCCCCCAATGTAATTTTTACCTACAGGTAAGTCTATAATAAGGCTTACCTGTAGGCAAGATGAATATCTCCTAGATCTACATGGTTTAGGAGATATTCGCCCTGTATGCAGCCGCTGACATCAGCTCATTATGCTATTGTCTTGCAGGGTTTCTTTTTTCTTTTTAGCGGGTTTACTACCACTTTAAGGACTCTTATAACAAATTATGAGTTTATAGCAAGTAGAAAACCACTTACTCTACCATAACTAATATAGTTTGTAGTAAAAGTCAGCAGATCAAATAGCATTGAAATAATTTTGCAAGTCAAATACCTGCTGTTACCATTTTACGTGGATTCACCTATCCTATTGAATATTTTGTTTTAGATGGGAGAATGCTCAGGTACACAGATAATTGTTTGCAGGTAGAGCTGAGAAACTATGGCAATAACATTTTATTAACAGAGCCCCCAAAAGGTAAAATAAGCTGGCAGGTGGTTCAACTCATCTACCAAAAACTACCCTGTAATAGTATTTTCTTACAATATTCTCAATGATACAGTGCCTTGAAAAAGTATTCATATCCCTTGAAATTTTCCACATTTTGTCATGTTACAACCAAAAACGTAAATGTATTTTATTGGGATTTTATGTGATAGACCAACACAAAGGGGTTGATTTACTAAAGCTGGAGAGTGCGAAATCTTATTGGATACCATGCACAACTGCACCAGATTTTACACTCTCCAGCTTTAGTAAATCAACCCCAGAGTGTCACATAATTGTGAAGTGGAAGGAAAATGATAAATGGTTTTCAATTTTTTTTACAAATGAATATATGAAAAGTGTGGCATGCATTTGTATTCAGCCCCCCTGAGTCAATACTTTGTAGAACCACCTTTCACTGCAATTACAGCTGCAAGTCTTTTTGGGGATGTCTCTACCAGCTTTGCACATCTAGAGAGTGACATTTTTGCCCATTTTTTGCGAAATAGCTCAAGCTTTGTCAGATTGGATGGGGAGCGTCTGTGAACAACAATTTTCGAGTCTTGCCACAGATTCTCAATTGGATTTAGGTCTGGTCTTTGGCTGAGTCATTCTAACACATGAATATGCTTTGATCTAAACCATTCCATTGTAGCTCTGACTGTATGTTTAGGGTTGTTGTCCTGCTGGAAGATGAACCTCCACCCCAGTCACAAGTCTTTTGCAGACTCTAACAGGTTTTCTTCAAAGATTGCCCTGTATTTGGCTCCATCCATTTTCCCATCAACTCTGACCAGCTTCTCTGTCCCTGCTGATGAAAAGCATCCCCAGAACATGATGCTGCCACCACCATGTTTCACGGTGGGCATGGTGTGTTCGGAGTGATGTGCAGTGTTAGTTTTCTGCCACACATAGGGTTTTTCTTTTAGGCCAAAAAGTTCAATTTTGGTCTCCTCTAGAGTTGAACGAACACCTGGATGTTCGGGTTCGGTGGGTTCGGCCGAAATTCACGAAAAAGTTCGGGAAAAGTCCTGGAAAGTGCTAGAGGGCTGCAAAAGGAAGTAAAATAATCTGTCCCTTACAGCAACAGCAGGAACCTGACCCTATAGAACTAGAAGATGATTTTAGAACAATAATCTGTCCCTTACAGCAGCAGCAGGATCCTGACCCTATAGAACTAGAAGACGATTTTAGAACAATAATCTGTCCCTCTAAGCAGTAGACTCTACCTAGTCCAGTCAGAGCTTTCTGTAATGCCGGATGAGATATTATTAGCCTGCAATCTGTCCCTAAAAGCAGTAGTAGTAGTAATCTATACCTAGTCCACAATCAGATCGTTCTGTAATGCAGGATGAGATGTTATTATATCTGCAATCTGTCCCTCACAGCGCCGGCAGCATCCTCTCCCTACACTAGCCAGAGTGCATGTGATATGCAGCACTAAGTGACTCCAGCTTATAAAGAGGCTGGGTCACATGATGCACTGGCCAATCACAGCCATGCCATTGGCAGGCATGGCTGTGATGGCTTCTAAGGGCAAACCAGTGAAACGCTTGTTGATTGGCTGCCCTGAAGCTATTCAACATGCGTGATCAAATACCCAAACCCGAACCCAAACTTTTTTTCAAATGTCCGGGTCCGGGTCACGGACACCCCAAATTTCGGTACGGACCCGAACTTTACAGTTTGGGTTCACTCAACTCTAGTCTCCTCTGACCAGAGCACCTTCTTCCATATGTTTGCTGTGTCCCACACATGGCTTCACGCAAACTGCAAACAAACAGGACTTCTTATGGCTTTCTTTCAACAATGGCTTTCTTCTTGCCACTCTTCCATAAAGGCCAAATTTGTGGAGTACACGACTAATAGTTGTCCTGTGGACAGATTCTCCCACCCTGAGCTGTGGATCTCTCCAGCTCCTCCAGAGTTACCATGGGCCTCTTGGCTGCTTCTCTGATCAATGCTCTCCTTGCCCGGCCTCTCAGTTTAGGTTATCTAACAAACCTCTGAGGGCTTCACAGAACAGCTATGTTTATAATGAGATCAAACTATACACAGGTGGACTCTATTTACTAATTAGGTGACTTCTGCAGGCAATTGGTTATACTAGATTTTAGATAAGGGTATCAGAGTAAAGGGAGCTGAATACAAATGTACTCTACGCTTTTCAGATATTTTATATTAGGGATATGGATTCGCTCTGCTATAGTTTCACACACAGTTTTTAGATGATTTTAGAACAGTGATATGGGTTCTCCCGGTTTTAGTTTAAGTTTAACACACAGTTTCCAGATGATTGTAGAACAGTGATATGGGTTCTCCCAGTTTTAGTTTAAGTTTAACACACAGTTTCCAGATGATTGTAGAACAGTGATATGGGTTATCCTGGCTAATTTATACTTTTTTTCACACAGTTTGAAGATGATTTTAGAACAGTGATATGGCTTCTACCGTTAATTAATACTTTTCACACACAGTTTGAAGATGGTCCACATCCACCTCCATTTTTGATTTTTTTATGTGATTTTTTTTTAAATGCTTTTAGTTATTTCCCTGTCCCCATTTCTTTGTAGGGCACTTGTCCCACCCTTACCCCCATTTTTCTTCCTTTTGCAGACCTCTAGGACTTTCCAGGACTTTTTTACAGCAATTTTCAGAACTTTTAGTAAAATTACCAAAACCCCGGACCCAAACCCGGACTTTTTTTGAAAAGTCCAGGTTCGAGTCCGGGTCCCAGACACCCAAAAGTTCGGTACGGACCCGAACTTTACAGTCCGGGTTCGCTCAACACTATATATAACCATACAATCCCATATACAATCCTTCACCCACAGTTGGTCCAGAGGAAGGCAAAAAACCCCAGCAAAGCATAATCCAAATTGCTATAGCGGGGGAAAAAAATTCCTTCCTGATCCCCCGAGAGGCAATCGGATTTACCCTGGATCAACTTTACCTAAAAATGTTAGTACCCAGTTATATTATTTACATTAAGGAAAGAATCCAGGCCTTTTTTAAAGCAATCTATCATGCTGGCCAAACCCACCTCTGGAGGGAGTCTATTCCACATTTGCACAGCTCTAACTGTGAAGAAACCTTTCCGTATTTGGAGATGAAATCTTTTTTCCTCTAGACGTAAAGAGTGCCCCCTTGTCCTTTGTGATGACCTTAAAGTAAATAACTCAAAACCAAGTTCACTATACGGACCATTTATGTATTTGTACATGTTGATCATATTCCCCTTAATCTGCTTTTCTCAGGAGAGAATACATTCAGTTCCTCTAATCTTTCCTCATAGCAGAGTACCTCCATGCCTCTTATTAGTTTAGTTGCACTTTCTCCAGTTCCCCAATATCCTTTTTGAGAACTGGTGCCCAAAACTGAACTGCATATTCCAGATGAGGTCTTACTAATGATTTGTAGAGGGGCAAAATAATGTCTCTATCTCTGGGGTCCATACCTCTTTTAATACGAGAAAGGATTTTGCTTGCTTTGGAAACCACAGCTTGGCATTGCATGCCATTATTAAGCTTATGATCTACCAAAACCCCCAGATCCTTCTCCACTATGGATTCCCCCAGTTGTACTCTCCCTAGTATGTACGATGCATGCATATTCTTTGCCCCCAAATGCATTACATTACATTTATCAATACTAAACCTCATTTGTCACATAGTTGCTCAATTAGACAGTACATTGAGGTCTGCTTGTAAGTTGGAGACATCCTGTAAGGATGTTATTCCACTGCATAGCTTGGTGTCATCTGCAAACACTAAAATGGTACTTTTAATCCCAGACCCTATATCATTTATAAATATATTGAAAAATAAGGGTCCCAACACAGAGTAAGAATCATTAACCACTACTTTCTGAATTCAGTCTTTTAGTCAGTTTTCTATCCATTCACAAACTGATCTTTCCAAGCCTGTAGAATTTACCTTACACATTAGCAGTGTGTGGGAAAACGTTTTTGCAAAATCCAAGTATACCACGTCCACAGCCACCCCTCTGTCCAAGGTTTTACTTACCTCCTCATAAAAAGAAATCAGGTTTGTGTGACAACTCCTGTCTTTCATAATTCCATGCTGTCTGTTGCTTAACCACTTCAGCCCCAGAAGGATTTCACACTTTAGGACCAGAGTGCTTTTTGCGATTCGGCACTTGTCGCTTTAACTGGCAATTGCGCGCTTGTGCGACGTTGTACCCAAATGAAATTTGCATCCTTTTTTTCCCACAAATAGAGCTTTCTTTTGGTGGTATTTGATCACCTCTGCATCATTTCTGATCGCCGCTATAAACAAAAGAAAAGCGATAATCTTGCAAAAAAAAAAAACAAATTTCTTACTTTTTGCTAAAATACAAATCCCAAAAAATATATATAAAAAAACTTTTTTTTCCATCGGTTTTGGCCGATTTATATTCTTCCTCATATTTTTGGTAAAAGAAATCGCAATCGGTGTTTATTGATTGGTTTGCGCAAAAGTTGCCACGTTTACGGATGATAAGAATTAATTTCTGGGGTTTTTATTTTTTTTAAATTTTTTACTAGTAATGGCGGTGATCTGTGATTTTTAGCGGTACTGCGATATTGCAGTGGACATGTCGGACCATTTTGACACTTTTAGGACCATTGGCATTTATCAGCGATCAGTGCTATAAAAATGCACTGATTACTGTGTAAATGCCATTGGCAGTGAAGGGGTTAACCTGCAGGGGCGCTCTAAGGGTTAACTGTGTTCCCTGGGCCTGTTCTAACTGTGTGTGGGCTGCCCTGGCTGGGGGAAGCCTGTGATCACCGCCCTTCCCCCTCTAACAGAACGTAGATCCGTGTTTACATACACTGACCTCCGTTTTTTCACTGCGGGGGGGACATCGTGGGTAGCCGGCGGCGATCGAGTCCGCCCTACCTGCCCTACCTGCTCCCTGCCCCCCCCCCGAACGGCGCATGCACGCTCACAGTGAGTGATATCGCAGCCGCCGCCATATGACGGCGGTTTGCGATATTGAGCCACTTTGCCGCCGTTAGACGCCGGGCCGGCGGTCGGAAAGTGGTTAAAACATTTTTTTCTAACACAAACTCATCTATGTGGTCTTTTATTAAACTCTTCAGTATCTTCCCAGGTATAGAAGTTAAACTAACAGGTCTATAGTTACTTGGTGTGAATGTCTCTGACCAAACAATCAGAAACAGAGGCTTTGAACACAAGAAGGAAGAAACCGCTCCAGGTGTGGAAAAAGTCAGTTTCCAATAAGGCTGGCGGTGGCCTGAAGTCCGCTAGCCAGAGTGATAGGAGAGGAAGAAGATGACCACACTCAGCCGTGTTGAAACCATAGTGCACGTTTTAATGTGCACCGTTGCAGCATACAAAGTCAGGCAGTACAGTGCAAAAACCAAGAATAGGTAGACGCGTTTCACGGAATGAAAATCTGCTTAATTAATCAGAAACAGACTTCATGAGGGTGGCCTGAGGGCCTGGTATCTTCTAGTGGGCCCTGTGCTCACTGCCCCACACCATATAGCTTGATTGCCATTTGTCTTTGTACACCAGAACTGGCAGGTCCACCACTGACGCCCTGTGCTTTTTACAGATGAGAGCGGGTTCACCCTGAGGACATGTGACAGACATGAAAGGGTCTGGAGAAGCCATGAAGAACCTTATGCTGCCTGTAACATCATTCAGCATGACCAGTTTGGTGGTGGGTCAGTGATGGTCTGGGGAGGCATATCATGGAGGGATTCACCGACCTCTACAGGCTATAGAATGGCACCCTGACTGCCATTAGGTATCAGGATTAAATTATTGGACCCATTGACAGACCATACGCTGGTGCAGTAGGTCCTGGGTTCCTCCTGGTGCACGACAATGCCCGGCCTCTTGTGGCAAGAGTATGCAACCAGTTCCGGGAGGATGAAGGAATTGATATCATTGAATGGCCCCCATACTCGCCTGACCTAAATCCAATAGAACACCTCTGGGACATTATGTTTCAGTCCATCCAACGTCACCAGGTTGCACCTCAGTCTGTTCAGGAGCTGATGGCCTGGTCCAGATCTGGTCCAGATCTGGGAGGAAATACCCCAGGACACCATTCGTCGTCTCATTAGGAGCATGCTCCGATTTTGTCAGGCATGCATACAAGCACGTGGAGGCATACAAACTACTGAGTACCATTTTGAGCTGTTGCAATGAAATTTCAGCAAAATGGATTAGCCTGCTGCATCATTTTTTCACTTTGATTTACAGGGTATCTCTGAATTCAGCCCTCTGTAGGTTGATAATTTTAATTTCCATCAAACGATCGTTCCTAACACATTATCCGTTCCATATCAGTATAGATATGCATCATGATATTTTTCCCCATTGAGATCTGATGTGTTTTCAAAGTGTCCCTTCAATTTCTTTGAGCCGTGTATAATTGAGACACAAGTCATATTGTAATTTAATGTTATTGAAAATTACCTTTCCTTTTCAATCTACAGAGCTGTAATTTTCTGTAAAATTCAATGTAATATGGCAACCTGGAGGTGTTTCGTACACTGTTGGTATACAGAACTTCCCCAGAAATGTTATTCCCTGCTTGTGTGATTGGCTCACCGTTTTTCCTAGAAGTCTGCACTAAGATACAAGTCACATTTTAGGCATCCCTGTTGTAGGAATTTCAGTTTTGGTAAGATATTTCCCAAGGGCTAAATACTTCTAAAATAATGCATATCCTGACGTTTTTCTTCATAGCACTGACAGTGCACCAGATGACTATAATAAACCAGACCCTCCTATTCAGAATCAATCTACAACGTGCATGGTTAAACAAACAGCTATTTCTGCAGAGTAGAAACAGGTAAGTTGTCTGCAACATAGTGTGTTAAAATCCCTCTAATGTATATTGATCACCCAAAGGGGATTGTTTTTTTTCCTCAACAAAAGTGGAATTACACCTTAAAGCTTCAAGCAAAAACTATGTTCCAGTGTGAACATGCACCAGTAAATATGAGGGTTGCACCAATACCAATATCGGAGCTGATACTCAGCATTTGCACTCGTGAAAATGCTCCAATACTAGAAAACGATACTTTCAGGCTCGGTTCTTTCAGCCGAAATGTAAAAATAAAAAATAAAAAAGCCGGCAATTATTGGTTGTTAAGGAGTGGGGCCGTGGCATCCTTAACAACCAATGACTTATTCAGCTGTCAGTGGGGCTCCCTTGTTGACAGCTGGAGTGCAACTGAAGTCCCGGCAATTGGATCTATTAACAACATTGCTCAGCCAAAATATAAAGAGAAGCATTGTTTCTTTTTGTATCTTACTATTTTTCTTCATCTACACATCAAAGGGATGAACTTCGATCTGCAGACAAAGTCAGTTTAAAGCAACCTATCAAAGCAAACGTTTTTTTTCTTTTCCTTGAGTAAATGTTGTTTAACCACTTCAATACCGGACGTTTATACCCCCTTCCTGCCCAGACCAATTTTCAGCTTTCAGCGCTCTCACACTTTGAATGACAATTACTCTCTCATGCTACACAGTACCCAAACAAAAATGTTATCATTTTTTTCACACAAATAGAGCTTTCTTTTGGTGGTATTTAAGAACCTCTGGGTTTTTTTATTTTTTGCGACATAATTGAAAAAAGTGTGAAAATTTTGAAAAAAAAACACTTTTTTTTTATTTTCTGTGATAAAATTTTGCAAATAAGTAATTTTTGTTCATAAATATGGGCCAAAACCTATACTGCTACCTATCTTTGGTAAAAAATAACCCAAATAAGTGTATATTATTTGGTCTGTTTGAAAGTTATAGAGTCTACAAACTATGGTGCAAATCATTGAAAATTGATCACACCTGATGCACTGGTGGCCTATCTCATTCTTGAGGCCCTGAAATGTCGGGAAAGTACAAATACCCCCCAAATTACCCCATTTTGAAAAGTAGACATGCCAAGGTATTTAGCAAGAGGCATGGCGAGTTTTTTGAAGTTGTACTTTTTGCCCACAATTCTTGGGAAAATTAAGAAATTATTTTTTTTTTTTTTTTGTTTTGCACAAAATTGTCAAAACAACAAGTTATTTCTCACACACAGCATATGCATACTTCCAATTACACCCCAAAATACATTCTGCTACTGTCTCCGAGTATGGCGATACCACATGTGTGAGACTTTTTCACAGCCTGGCCACATAGAGAGGTCCAAAATTCAGGGAGCACCATCATGCATTCTAGGAGCAGAATTTTGACATCTAATTTCCTAACGACCTATTACATTTTTGAAGGCCCTGGAGCACCAGGACAATGGAATTACCCACAAAATGACCCAATTTTGGAAAGCAAACACCCCAATGTATAATCTATGAGGCATTATGAGTCTTTTGAATGGTTCATTTTTTTCCACAAGTCTTCGAAAAATGTGGAAACAAAATGAAAACGCTTTTATTTTTACACAAAGTGGTCAATTTATAAGTTATTTCTAACACATAGCATGCACATAGCAAAAATTACCCCCCCAAAATATATTCTGCTACTCATCCCGAGTATGGCGATACCACATGTGTAAGACTTTTACACAGCCTGGCCACATAGAGAGGTCCAACATGCAGGGAGCCCCGTCAGGCATTCTAGGAGCAGAAATTTCACATCTAATTTCCTAAAGAGCCATTAAACTTTTGAAGGCCCTGGAGCACCAGGACAATTTGCCCAAAAAATGACCCCATTGCGGAAAGCAAACACCCCAACGTATAATCTATGAGGCATTATGAGTCTTTTGAATGGTTCATTTTTTTTCCCAAGTCTTCGAAAAACGTGGAAAGAAAATGAAAACGCTTTTATTTTTACACAAAGTGGTCAATTTATAAGATATTTCTAACACATAGCATGTACATAGCAAAAATTACCCCCCAAAATATATTTTGCTACTCGTCTCGAGTATGGCGATACCACATGTGTGAGACTTTTTCACACCCTGGCCACATACAGAGGCCAAACATGCAGGGAGCACTGTCAGGCGTTCTAGGAGCATAAATTACACATAAAATTTCATTCATACCTATCACACTTTTGAAGGCCCCGGGGCACCAGGACAGTGGAATTACCCCCAAAATGACCCCATTTTGGAAAGCAAACACCTGAGGTATATTCTATGAGGCATGGGCTGCAGATAGGTTCTCGAGTACTCTAATGGGCTGCAGATAGATACTCAGGTATTCTGATGGGCTGCAGATAGGTACTTGGGTACTTTGATGGGCTGGAGACAGGTACTCGGGTAATCTGATGAACTGGTAAAAGGTACTTGGGTACTCTGATGGGCTGCAGATAGGTACTCGGTTACTCAGATGGGTTGGTGACAGGTACTCGGGTAATCTGAAAGGCAGGTGACAGGTACTCGGGTACTCTGATGGGCTGGTGACAGGTACTCGGGTACTCTGGTGGGCAGGTGACAGGTACTTGGGTACTTTGATGGGTTGGTGACAGGTACTCGTGGACTCAGATGGTCTGGTGACAGGTACTTGGGTACTCTGATGGGCAGGTGACAGGTACTCGGGTACTCTGATGGGCAGGTGACAGGTACTCGGGTACTCTGATGGGCAGGTGACAGGTACTCGGGTGTCTC
>BLSH010115851.1:875138-907852 GCA_018402905.1 Glandirana rugosa
AGTAGGTAGGTAGGTAGGTACGAGTGGATGGGTCGGCACGAGTTGGTAGGTAGGTAGGCGGTTGAGCACGGCTGGGTAGGTGAGCATGGATGGATGGATGGATGAGCACGGCTGGGTGGATGAGCATGCATGGCTGGATGGGTGAGCACGGCTGGGTGGATGAGCATGCATGGCTGGATGGGTGAGCATGGATGGTTGGATGGGTGAGCATGGATGGGTGGGTGGGTGAGGATGGATTTGAGTGAGCATGGGTGGGGGGTGGATGGCTGGGTGGGTGGTGGGTGGCTGATGATGGCTGGGTGGGTGGCTGATGATGGCTGGGGGGTGGTAGGTGGGTGGTAAATAGATGGTGGGGGTGTATTTTGTCACCTAGGCAGCGCTGTGGGCATTGCACATTGCCCACAGCGCTGCAGCACGTCATCTCTCCCCCCTCTCTCCTCTCACACTGCACCGATCGGTGCGGAGAGGAGAGAAAAGCCGGCGCTTCCGCCGGCTTGTTTACATGTGATTACGCCGTCATTTGACGGCGCGATCACGTGGTGAAAGGCCGCTCACAGCGGCCATTCACCACGATCAGTGATCAGTCGGGTCCCCATCACCCGACGGTCATGGATGT
Organism: Glandirana rugosa; assembly: GCA_018402905.1. Lineage (NCBI taxonomy): Eukaryota > Metazoa > Chordata > Amphibia > Anura > Ranidae > Glandirana > Glandirana rugosa. The sequence goes on from BLSH010115851.1 coordinate 875,755, forward strand.
TCCCTTGTGCGCGCCCCAGGGGGCGCGCGGGAAGCGTGGTTCTGGGAGGACGTCAATAGACGTCCTCCCAGAATTAAGCAACCGCTCTGTAGACGTCAATTGTCTATAGGGCGGTTGTTAACTGGTTAAATCTCAAATATAACTTAAGGGTAACAGCTGAGAACCATGAATAGACAGTGGCACAGAGATTAGGCCAGAGCACTATTGTTGAATAGGATGCAGACTGGCCCTGTCCATTTAGAGCAGTGGTTCCCTAAACTCCTGTCCTCAGGACTCACCAACAGGCCAGATTTTAAGTATTACCTTGGGGAGATGCAGACAAGAATACTGCAATCACTGAGCAGCAAAGGATATCACCTGTGATGCATTTCAGTTATCCTGCAAACCTGGCCTGTTAGTGGGTCCCAAGGACAGGAGTTGAGAACCACTGGATTAGGCTTTACTCACAAATCCCAGAGCAAGACAAGTCGATAGACCCTGTTTGTAGGGGAGCAGTCCAGCAGCCACTCCAGGAACGCTCCAGGGCAAACAGGCCCCTGAAGCTCGCAGATCAGTTCGCTTCTAGGGAAAAGACCATCTGATCAGAGCTCCAGCCCATTTACCACCTCTCTGACCACCTACTGGGCACACCTCACCAAGGATTGCCCAGAGTATGGCAAATATCCAGCCTAGGCATTAGAATTTATCACCCTAAGCTCTGCAAAATTCTTCACAGAGGCAGGGAGACAATCAAATCTCCAGGCTGTGAAGCTATGTACAGGCGCAGGCAATCAATCTCAGCTCTTCTGACTACAAAGCAGTCCTAGCATCCTACTCTAGGAGAGTGATACACTTACCCGCTCTATGCAATGGTATTGCCCAGAGCGACCCCCTTACCTCCTCTTCTGGAGTCTCCAGCATGCATTAGAAGCTACAGCAAGTCAGATAGAGCCAGCCTGATTTCAATGGATTTCAGCCCACTGCTTACATCAAGGTTGCAGTTTGTTGTCAGGAGAACAGAGGCAGGGTATTGTGATATTTTAGGCAAATATGTACAGCACCCTGATGTTTCCCCCCACAGCCATGATCTGCCCTCACTGCATAGAGAAGAATGAAGACCCAGTGATAATGCCACCGGGTCAAAAATATTGTATCTAAAGAAACTTTATTAGCATGTTAATAAGGATAAAAAGGAGGAAACAGGCAAATTATATGAAAATTAAACGTCACATTTAAGAACTTTCCATACACATAGCCACTTATGAAAGTTCTGTCACTTTTTAAAAATGGACAGAACAAGGAACTGGAAAAAAAATGTAATATATCTCAGCGTGGCAGCACATTCTTCAGATGGCTCTGTTCTAAACCTTCACATGTTTTCACTTAAACTCCATAACGACTGCTCAATATGGTTTTCTTTAACATCTCTAATCATTAAATTAGTGACTGAGTGAAACATTGCTTCTGATTAATAGCAAATGTCCAAAACTTCATATGAAAGGTAGATGGTATCTTCTCTGTTATTCTTAAAGATTAGCCTGCACTTTACAGGCATTATGGTATCTTTATGAAGATTAAATAGAAGGGCATTTGCCAGGATTAAGCTTTCTTTAAGTCATACAAGACTGCAGACAAACATTGACTTTAGACTGCAGGCATTGGTGCATCAGGGGGCTGCTGCACTGTTTGTTGTGTATCTGGATATAACTCATTGATAAAACAAGTACAATAACCTCGAATGAATAAAATGTCCCCTACAGTTTCCTGTATCTATTACCTTGTTTATAGAAGATTAATATTGTCTTACTTATGCAAGCTCACAATAATCAGACTTGTTCTCTAGCAGCAGATGCTGCTTATGATCAAACTTCTGTTCACTTACTGATCAAACCCAAAGGATGGCCAGATATTAATAGGTAATCTTTTTCAAGAAGCACTTTGCAACCTTAAAGCTGAACTCCAGGAAAATGAAAAGTCTTCACTTGGGCTGCCCCTGCACTGCAAGAGTTAACTGCTCGTTTAAAGGATAAGTTCCCCTTTGGGCATTGATAGATGGGAAAAGTAACTGGGTCAACAGGTAGGAGAACACCAACTGGAAAAGATAATGATGCTAGTATTTAAATCTGCAATGGATAGCAACACGTGGGAAATGAATTACAAGTGTCTCTCCCGATGGTATTTAACTCTGGATAGAATAGCAAGGATTCAAATTGAAAGGCCTGAGTGGGATGGATGGGTAAAATTTAAAAAATCAAGGAGATATGCAAAGTTAATGACTGCGTACAAAACAAAAGTCAGAACCTAGGAGGGAGGGGGGAGAAGTTGGGTGAGGGTGGAGAAGTTGGGTGGGGGGGGGAGATTTGGAAAATAAATAACGTACTTAGTAGAAGAGTGGGCTTATCTTGGGTATAAAGGTCTGACTGTGTTTTATACTTTTTGTATGGAGTGAAAATTAATAAAATAAAGAATAATTAATAGAAAAAACAATGGAAATCGGACATGATGTGACGTCACTTCGTGATGACGCTTGTATAGCGAAATAAAACGTTGAAGTACAAGGACCGTTTACACCCGGGTCCATAGGCGAAGCTGATCCAAAAGAAAAAAAAAAGTTCACCTTTGGGAACATGTTACATGTCTCCCCCCCCTCCCGTTTTTTGGGGAACATGTAACATGTTCCCACCCGCCACCTCTAGTGACAGTCAGCCGGGGATCTTCTCCCTGAACTCGCTATAACAATTGTTTTTAAAAATGACTGGGCAGGGCTCCGCTCACCCAGATGCGTCATTCATCCTTTGTGACTGTCGGCTTGTAGTTCTCAATGAACTACCAGGGTGCTATTGAGCTCTCTAGGTAGTTCATTGTTTCTTCCTGTCATTGTTTAACTGCCTGCTCAGATGAGGTACAGATAGACGGCTTACACAGGCAGTCTGCAGGAGTCTGCATTGCACCCATGAACTACTGATCATGGGTGCAATGCTTTGCTGGCTCCTATTAAAAAAAATAATAAATGCAAAAAGATGTGCATTTATTATGTTTTTTTTACAAGGGTGAACTTTTCCTTTAATTTAGGGCATGGTAAAAGCACTTTCACTATAGTCCCTGCATCATTCTTGATTACATCAGAGGACCTTAGACTGTTGGATTGCATGGGATAAGGGGCTGCAGAGACTAGTCTAGCAGCGCAGTAGAGCCTGAGGAATCTGAGGATCAGGTAACTAAATCTGTTGTACCCAGTCCCCTGAGCATAGAAAAGCAGTTAACCCTTGCATTGTGTATTCAGCCATACTGCAAGGGAATACATTTAGTCGCACCAGAGTTCAGCTTTAAGGACCTATCATGAGAGAAACATTGAGGCTGCTATAGGTGTGCGCAGGGGGTGTGGTGGGTGTGCCTGGGCACACCCTAATCACCAAGGTTGCCAACCATGCAGTGTCTGTAAAAAACCCAAGGCTACAGTTGCTCTGTGTTACTGCTGCTTCCTTAGCCAATGGGAATGACACTGCCCCCTTTCCCAGCATGCCTTATTTGACTTTACAACAGGAGGTGACGTCAGCTGGAACAAGCGGGAGAGGGAGGAGTTAACACAGTGCAGTATGGGATGGACTTCAGCCTACTAGGAGAAGGTAAGCTGGGCTGAGCACAATGTAGTCAGTACACATACATACACGCGCATGTGTGCTTGAGATTTGGGGTGCACATCCTAATGCAATAGGCTGTGCACACCTATGGAGGCTACCATTTCCAACTTTACCTTTTATATATTGTATTTGCTTGGCTTACATTCTTAAGCTTTGCTTGAAGAGTCTCTGAATCAGAACAAGTAAGCAGATAAAGAAACCTGAAACCTGCAGGCGCACTTCAACATTGCAGGTCTTGTATACTCTGAAACGCTTCGCACACGAGTGACGCGGGACGCTGTGCACGCTGGTCCCTGTATGCCCCCGCCATTCCATCTGCCATGAGCGGACGTTCTTTGACTGACTGCAGGCGGTCGCCCTGCTCTATGGGATTCTCCAGGATTACAGCCACACAGAGACCCCGCATGAATGGACTACACTGCTGCTTGACACCACATCTATACGCAGACAAGCGTGCGGACATGCCTTTTAACCTCTATACTTTGTGAGTGCAATCACCCTGTATTCCATCTTGTTGTAATAAACCTACTGCATTTAGAGGCGCCTTCTCCTGTCTACATCAAAGTCCCCCCCCTTACGTCAGGGTCCCAAGAGTACCCCCCAATATCAGTGTCTCCAGATTCAGTCCCCCTGACATCAAGGTCCCTACAGTCCCCCCTACATTAAAGTCCCCGGGGTTCCTCCCCCTTATATGAGGTTCCCCATAGTTCCCCTCCTTACATCAGACTGTTAAGAGTCACCCCCTTTACATTAGGGTCCCCTGAGTCACCCCCCTTACATCAGGGTCCCAGAGTCTCCTCCTCCCCAACACCAGGGTCCCTAGAGTCACCCTTTCAGACATTGGGGTCCCTAGAGTCACTCCCTTAACTGTTTCCGGACCGCCCACCGCACATTTATTGCGGCCGTCGGGACCCGCCGATTGTGCGCTGGAGAGGCAGAACGGTGGTCTGCCTATGTAAACAAGGCAGACCTTCATTTTGTCAGAGAGGAAGAGAGAGATCTTGTCTTCCTGCTAATCAGGAACACAGATCTCTCTCTTCCTCCAGTCAGTCCATTCCCCACACAGTTAAACGCATTCCCTAGGAGCACACTTAACCCATTTATGACTCCTGATGTTAACCCATTCCCTGTCAGTGTAATTTATACAGTGACAGTGCATTTTTTAACACTGGTCATTGTATTGGTGTCACTGGTCCCCAAAAAGACACTTTGTGTCCAATTTGTCCTCCACAATGTCGCAGTCCCGCTAAAAATTGCTGATCCTTGCCATTACTAGTAAAAATAACAATGCCATAACTCTATGCCATGGTTTGTAGATGCGATAACTTTTGCGCAAACCAATCAATATACGCTTATTGGGTTTTTTTTAACAAAAATACGTAGCAGAATCCATGTTACTTGAAAAAGTATTCACAACTTGACATTTTCCACATTTTGTCATGTTACAACCAAAAATGTAAATGTATTTTATTGGGATTTTATGTGATAGACCAACACAAAATGGCACATAATTGTGAAGTGGAAGGAAAATGATAAATGGTTTTTAACATTTTTTACACATAAATATGTGAAAAGTGTGGCGAGTCAATACTTTGTAGAACCACATTTTGCTGCAATTACAGCTTCAAGTCTTTTTGGGGATGTCTCTACCAGCTTTGCACATCTAGAGTGAAATTTTTGCCCATTCTTTTTGCAAAATAGCTCAAGCTCTCTCAGATTGGATGTAGAATGTCTGTGAACAGCAATTTTCAAGTCCTGTCACAGATTCTCAATTGTAGCATTTTACTTTTAGGCCAAAAAGTTAAATCTCTCAGCTCCTCCAGAGTTACCATGGGCCTCTTGGCTGCTTCTCTGATTAATGCTCTCCTTGCCCAGCCTGTCAGTTTAGGTGGATGGCCATGTCTTGGTAGGTTTGCAGTTGTGCCATACTCTTTCCATTTTCAGATGATGGATTGATCCAGCAACCTGCACATCCTGGGAAGTCCTTCATTACAGGTAAGTAATATAACAAGCTGTAGGAAAATATATGTTTAACCACTTAACAACCAAATGATGGCTACAGGGTGGTTGCTTAATTCTGGGAGGGCGTACAGTGACTTCCTCCCATGAACGTGCGTCCCGCATGCCCCCCGGGAACACCCTGGAACCTGTATCACGGTAAATGGCTGCTCACAGTGGCCCTTTACCATGTTATTGCTCTGTCAAATGACGGAGCGATCACATGTAAACAAGCAGTCAGAAGTTCCGCCTTTTCTCTCCCCTCTCCACACCGATCGGTGCAGTGTGAGAGGATAGGGGGAGAGATCAATGCAGCAGCACTGTGGGCAGGATCTGCAGTGCCCACAGCACTGCTATGTGCCAGGCTGCACCCCATTCATCCATCCATGCTCACCCAGCCAGCCATCCATGCTCACCCAGCCAGCCATCCTCACCCAGCCAGCCATCCATGCTCACCCACCCAGCCATCCTCACTCATCCATCCATCCATGCTCACCCACCCAACCATCTTCACCCAGCCAGCCATCCATGCTCATTCACCCAGCCATGGTCACCCATCCAGCCATCCATACTCATCCACTCATCCATGCTCCCCACCCAGCCATGCTCACCCATCCATGCTCATCCACCCATCCATGCTCACCCATCCATGCTCACCCACCCATCCATGCTCAGTCATCCCCATCCATGCTCAGTCATCGCCATCCATACTCACCCATCCCCATCCATGCTCAGTCATCCTCATCCGTGCTCAGTCATCCTCATCTCTGCTCATCCATCCCCATCTGTGCTCACCTATCCCCATCCATGCTCAGTCATCCCCATCCGTGCTCAGTCATCCTCATCCCTGCTCATCCATCCCCATCCGTGCTCAGTCATCTCCATTCATGATCAGTCATCCCATCCATACTCAGTCATCCCATCTATGCTCATCCATGCCCATCCGTGCTCACCCATCCCCATCCATGCTCAGTCATTCCCATCCGTGCTCGGTTATCCTCTTCCGTGCTCAGTTATCCTCTTCCGTGCGCAGTCATCCCAGCTATGCTCATCCATGCCCATTCGTGCTCAGTCATTCCCATCCGTGCTCAGTTATCCTCTTCCGTGCTCAGTTATTCTCTTCCATGCGCAGTCATCCCCATCCATGCTCATCCATCCCCATCCGTGCTCAGTCATCCCCATCTGTTCTCCGTCATCCCCATCCGTTCTCAGTCATCCCCATCCATGCTCAGTCATCCCCATCCATGGCTCATCCATCCCCATCCATGGCTCATTTGTGCCTCATTCATGCTCATCCATACCACATCAGTTCTCATCCGTGACACATCCATGCCACTACAGGGCCCATCCATACCACTACACTGCCCATCCGTGCCACTACAGTGCCCATCCATGCCACTACAGTGCCTATCCATGCCACTACAGTTCCTCACAATAGTGTAATAGGTAGTCAATTTAGATTTGAAATGTATGCCCCTAGAATACTTGATGGTGCTCCCTGCATGGCGGGCCTCTGTATATGCCAGGTTGTGTAAAAGTCTCACACATGTGGTATCGCCATACTCAGGAGGAGTAGCAGAGTATAATTTGGGGTGTAATTTTTGCTTGGTACATGCTGTATGCTAGAAATATAGTATACATTGACACCTGTGTGTAAAAAAATGCATTTTCATTTTCTTAACACATTTTTCAAGAACTTGCGGAAAAAATGACATGTTCAAAAGACTCATTATGCCTCCTAGAATAAACATTGGGGTGTTTTCTTTCCAAAATGGGGTCACTTTTTGGGCGTTTTAATTGTTCTGGTGCTCCATTACCTTCAAAAGTGCATAGAGTCAGGAAATTAGATGTGTAATTTATGCTCCTAGAACGCCTGATGGTTCTCCCTGCATGTTAGGCCCCTGTATGTGGCCTGTATGTGGCCAGGCTGTGTAAAAGTCTCACACATGTGGTATCGCCATACTCAAGAGGTGTAGTAGAATGTATTTTGGGGTCTAAATTGTGGTATGCATATGCTAGGTGTGAGAAATAACCTGTAAATATATGACAATTTTGTGAATAAAAAAACTTCATTTTGCAAAGAATTGTGAGAAAAAATTACAACTTTAAAAAATTCACCATGCCTCTTACTAAATACCTTGGACTGTCTACTTTCCAAAAAGGGGTCATTTGGGGGGCATTTGTACTTTCCTGGCTTGTTACGGTCTCAAGAAATGAGATAGGCCATTAAAGAATGGCACCATAGCTTGTAGACTCTATAAAGACCAAATAATATACACTAATTTGTGGGTTTTTTACCAAAGATATGTAGCAGTATAACTTTCGGCCAAAACTTATAAAGAAAAATTACTAATTTGCAAAATGTTATAACAGAAACAAAGAAAAATGCATTTTTTTACAAAATTTTCGGTCATTTTTTAATTATAGCTCAAAAAATAAAAAACCCAGCAGTGATTAAATACCACCAAAAGAAAGCTCTATTTGTGTTAAAAAAAGGACAAAAAATTCATATGGGTACAGTGTTGCATTGTCAATCAAATTGTGAGAGCACTGAAAGCTGAAAATCAATCTGATTGTTAAGGGGGTTTAAGTGCCCAGTGGTCAAGTGGTTAAGCTAAACTTCAGTTTTAAAGCAAAATTAAAGTGATTGTAAAGGCAGAACCTTTCTATGCATTAAGGTAAAAAACCTTCTATGTGCAGCTGCCTCCCCAGTCCCCCCTTATTCTTAACTGAGCTCGGTGTCGATTCAGCGCTATGCCCAAGAGCAGCATCACTGCACTCCATCTCTCTCCTCACTGGATCAGACACAGCAGCAAGAGCCACTGGCCCCTGCTGCTGCCAGTCACAACTAGTGAGGTGGGATCAGGGGGTAGGGTCGAGCTGCACTCTGTGTGTCTATGGACACATGGGGGGTTGATTTACTAAAGCTGGAGAGTGCAAAAACCGGTGCGGATGTGCATGCTAGCCAATCAGCTTCTAACCTCAGCTTGTTCAATCAAGGTTTGACAATAAAACCTTGAAGCCAATTGGTTTCTGTGTGGAGTTGCACCAAATTTTGCACTTTCGAGCTTTATTAAATCAACCCCACAGAGTGCAGATTAGGACCGAGCTTGCATGACTGCTCCCATAGCAAACTACTTGCTATGTGGGAACTCAGCAGGGAGGAGGAACCAGGAAAGACAGCGGGGGACAGAGAAGAGGAGGACCCGTGGGGACTACTCTATGCAAAACCATTGCACAGAACAGGTAAATATAACATGTTTGTTATTAAAATAATTACCTTTAAAATCACTTTAAGGAAGGATCTCATAATTAAACATTCTCATTAATTATTAATAGAACATGCCTTTTTGTACATATTTTACAATAAGGTCCATGGGCAGCTTAAAAAACAGTAATAGATTTATAAGCCCCAAAAGATGGGAAAGTGGTGTCAGCAGAGGCGCCCAGATGTGAAGCTGAGAAATGGATTCTTCATTGATTCGATATTTATCACTCACAGAATAGTATAAAACGCTGTCATTGCGTTTCATGGTATCGCACTAGCCACTTCCTCAGGATGGTGCATAAAACACTTTAAACAGTTGTGATCTGTCTCTTGTGCTGTTTGTGAGTGTGCTTGGCTGCCTGTGCTGACACCACTTTCCCATCTATTGGGGCTCATAAACCTCTTACTGTGAACCCACTGGAATCCTGGTACTGCAGAGTGTAGGATTGTCTGGATCACCCCAACAAGCATCAAGAATGACCTTACTCTGAGCAGGGACAGTCATATTCCCTGCAGACTTTCACTCCAGGTTGTCTGACCCCCCATTTGTAAGCTCAGCAACCTCACAGATGTGAGTACACCATTGCAATGTATCTTCTCATCATATATCTCATTCAATTATCTGCCAAACTACTACTACACTACACCATAAGGAACGTTCCTGCGGCCTCAGTCTTTTTTCCCCTTTTTTCCACCTTGTCTTTGGAGGTACCCCAGTTAAACTTAAAAAACAGCTCAGGCCGCTCATCTTTGACGCAGAGCTATCCCACACAGTACTTAATTTGCGCCACAAAGTGTTCTCAATGTTCTGGGTTCAATGAAGCCCATCATCATTGGACATGGAATGGCCTTACTGTGGATCTACCATGAATGCAGGGTGTCATGGGCCCAAATCCAAAGTGTCCTGCATTCACGGTGCTGACAGCATTATGTCAGTGCATTTCTTTGCATCATTAAGGACAGCCCACCCGCTGCTGAACACCGGAAGATGACCCATTGCAACATATGTCCAGCCTGAAGACACCCAAAAAAGGAAAGTATTTTTTACAAAAGCAAAGCATACAGTATACAGGTCTGACACTAAAAGCAGTCTTGAGATCTCAAGGCCAGCATAAAATTATTTTACTATGTATATATATTTTATGATATCTATGTGACAACATTGAAGAAATGACACTTTGCTACAATGTAAAGTAGTGAGTGTACAGCTTGTATAACAGTGTAAATTTGCTGTCCCCTCAAAATAACTCAACACACAGCCGTTAATGGCTAAACCGCTGACAACAAAAGTGAGTACACCCCTAAGTGAAAATGTCCAAATTGGGCCCAAAGTGTCAATATTTTTTGTGACCACCATTATTTTCCAGCACTACCTTAACACTCTTGGGGATGGAGTTCACCAGAGCTTCACAGTTTGCCATGGCTCCTCCATGATGACATCACAGACCTGGTGGATGTTAGAGACCTTGCTCTCCTCCACCTTTCGTTTGAGGATGCCCCACAGATGCTCAATAGGGTTTAGGTCTGGAGACATGCTTGGCCAGTCCATCACCTTTACCCTGAGCTTCTTTAGCAAGGCAGTGGTCATCTTGGAGGTGTGTTTGGGGTCGTTATCATGTTGGAATACTGCCCTGCGGCCCAGTCTCTGAAGGGAGGGGATCATGCTCTGCTTCAGTATGTCACAGTACATGTTGGCATTTATTGTTCCCTCAATGAACTATAGCTCCCCAGTGCCGGCAGCATTCATGCAGCCCCAGACCATGACACTCCCATCACCATGCTTGACTGTAGGCAAGACACACTTGTCTTTGTACTCCTCACCTGGTTGCCACCACACACACTTGGCACCATCTAAACCAAATAAGTTTATCTTGATCTCATCAGACCACAGGACATGGTTCCAGTAATCCATGTCCTTAGTTTGCTTGTCTTCAGCAAACTGTTTTCGAGCTTTCTTGTACTTCATCTTTAGAAGAGGCTTCCTTCTGGGACAACAGCCATGCAGACCAATTTGATGCAGTGGGCGGTGTATTGTCTGAGCACTGACAGACTGACCCCCCCACCCCTTCAACCTCTGCAGCAATGCTGGCAGCACTCATATGTCTATTTCCCAAAGACAACCTCTGGATGTGAAGCTGAGCCCGTGCACTCAACTTATTTGGTCGACCATGGCGAGGCCTGTTCTGAGTGAAACCTGTCCTGTTAAGCTTCTGTATGGTCTGTTAAATGCTGTATGGCCACCGTGCTGCAACTCAGTTTCAGGGTCTTGGCAATCGTCTTATAGCCTAGCTCATCTTTATGTAGAGCAACAATTCTTTTTTTCAGATCCTCAGAGAGTTCTTTGCCATGAGGTGCCATGTTGAACTTCCAGTGACCACTATGAGAGAGTGAGAGTGGTAACACCAAATTTAACACAACTGCTCCCCATTCACACCTGAAACCTTGTAACACTAACAGGTCACATGATACCGAGGAGGGAAAATGGCTAATTGTGCCCAATTTGGACATTTTCCCTTAGGGGTGTACCCACTTTTGTTGCCAGCGGTTTAGATATTAATGGCTGCGTGTTGAGTTATTTTGAGGGGACAGCAAATTTACACTAGATGAGTATGGGGCAGGGTATTGCGCAATCAGTGCATGAAGTGCAAAATAGCTTATTTTAACCACAAATTATGAAATAATAATATAAAAATATTATAAAAATATGTGATGAAGCCATATTTGGGTATTAGTTAAAGTGACTCAGTGTGTAAATGCATACAAATAAATGTCAGAGGTGTCTCAGTGCCATAAACATATTATAAACAAATATATAATACACATTGAAAATAAAAACCTTATAGGTGACTCAGTGAATAATAAAGTGCAAGTGGTTTAGTCTGTGCAAACAAAATCGATTATATCACAATACATCTCTTTTTAAACCTCATCTAATTGTCCATATATTGCTCAGCTTGATACGAAAAGTATCTCCTGGAACAGTCCCACTTATTCTAAAAAGTGACTCAGTGCTTCAAAGGGGCTCACACGGATCAATAAGGTGCTTTAATGGTGCAGCTGGAGCCGATCTGGTGGGTCTCTCTGTATACCGCCAAAGGGCTTCTGTGTCAGTGCTATCCCCAATTGTGCTCACAGAACTCTCACCTTAGTATAGTAACAAATGCACCTTTGAAAAAACATCCAACTCCTACAGCGAAAGGTCTTCCCCTTTAAGGGTGTCCTTTAGTTTCCTCCCCTTTCCTCTGTCCGACCTCTGCTGTATTCCACTGCTACCTGGTGCTCATATCTCTCCATTTAGCAATATTATCAGCCTTGAACTAATGCCCTGTGCCTTTTTGGTCAGTACAAATCAGTTTCTTGATCTAATTTACACTGTTATACAAGCTGCAAACTCACCACTTTACATTGTAGCAAAGTGTCATTTCTTCAGTGTTGTCACATGAAAAGATAGAATAAAATATTTACAAAAATGCGAGGGGTGTTCTCACTTTTGTGAGATACTGTGTGTATATATATGTATATCCGACGAAGTGATGACGAAGCGCGTCGGGGTGTGACCACGCGGCTGTCAGTTTGTTGACTTGGACGGTCCTATCTCGGGAGCACCGCGGAGGGAACTCAGTTTCGAGTGGTGAGACTGACTTGTTCTATGCTGACTACACTCTGTCATACTTGTCATGCTAAGAGATCTGGTCTATACATGATTGTTTTGATTTTAAATTTTGTGAGTGCATTTCCTATGAGGGGGGAATTTTTTAATGCTTATTCAATAAATCATTCAAAGGCAATGCACTTGTGAGCATTTTTTTTTCTTAAGGAGATATCTAGTCTACACAGGACGTGTGTTTTGAACTACTATTAATCAAGGTGAACCGTTGCACTAATCAGAGGAGACATGGACGCTATTTCCCTTTGGGATTTTGTTGTCGGGCCTTTGATTGGTCACCTGCTGGTGCGACTCTCCATATAGGGGGAAACCCTCGCTTTTTCTCACGAGGTGTGGTGATGGCTTACTGCATGGATAAAGTTTTTTCAACTAAGGATTCACCTATACATCCATGGACTTATGTCTTAACCTATTAGCGCCACTATACGCATTATCTCTGTTTTTGCATTGTGTATGTGTGGACTTTGACATTTTATTGATTATTAATAGTGGCTTCTGTTATTCCCTTGTTTGCATAATTTATATTAGTCGGTTGCTGCATAATAAGGCTTTTCCCTGATTTAAATTTGTCAGATCTATCATATTTTATGCTTAATTGATTGCGTGGTTATCCTTGAGCGCTGATATCTGGCCCTAAGGTCTTTCCTTTAGGCTTTAGTACTTTGATACCCTCTTTTTTAATATATATATCTATATATAGATATAGATATATATATATATATCTATATATAGATATATATATAGTGGGAAACCTGGCTTATTCTGGGAACCATTCACTGAAGAAAGATAATGAAAGCTTAATTTGTAGTTTGTAAATTGGTCATTCTTGTAACAAGCTATACTGTATTTGCATACAAGAACAGTTCTCCCATGCTATCTAAATATTCCCATCTATTCCCTGATGAAGAATTAATTGAGATTCTTTCACAATGATGCCGCATTTTATTTCTAATTAGTTTTTGGCAGGGTAAATGTGTACCACATCAGCTGAGTGCCCCTTGTTTTCTGCTAGATGTCACAATGCATTTAATGAGTTTGCTGTCAGTTTTGGCCCAATTTCTGGACAGACCCTAATAAACCTTTACAGGGGGAGACCAATAACCTATCCAGCATTTCCCCATATTGTTGTTATTCAATTTGTTGAGACTTTAACTGGAAATGCAAAACTTTTCACTGCACTGGTGTCCTCTAGTGTTATTGATGTAATATGTTAACTGGCTGTCAGTGGCTGCACTGTGTACCTGTAAAGCTATTAAAGTTACCTATAAACATAGTATGAATTATATGATAGGATATTTTAAGATTTACTTGATGTAATTTACCAAATATGCTCATCTGTAGTTTAGTCAATTGTGTCACCTGGGATACATGCCTCATACATTTGTTTACATTCTGTGGTAGGGACCAGGAGCTGTCATGGTGGGCAGTTGTCAGGAGCAGATCATCATCGTCGTGCATGTTCTTTTGGCTTATGGATGAGCATCGTTCATCTTGATTGATGCAGATCTGTATCAGTGGACAACATGATTGAATTGGATTTACATCGTAGGGCATTTTTTATTAAAGGAATTGTCAAAAAAGTGTGAGTATTTACTATTTTTTTTTCATGAATGTACCCTTACCCATTAACATAGAGAGGGCAGTATCAGGGGGCTCTGAGATCCCCTTATTGTTAAAGAGGGCTTCTATATTCCAATAAGCCCCCTGCCCACAGACTCCACACAACCACCAGGCCAGGGTTGTGGGGAAGAGGCCTGTGTACTAATCAACATGGGGACAAGGTGCTTTGCCAGGGAGAGGTCATGTGGCCTTGCATGGTTCAGGAGAAGAGAAAATGCTCATCCTCCATCCCTTTTCTGGCCTGCCAGGTTGCATGCTCAGATAAGGGTCTGGTATAAATTTTAGGGGGGCCCCATGCTTTTTTTTCTCTTTTGTGTGGGTCTCCCCCTAAAATCCCATACCAGACCCAAAAATACTGATATGTATTTTAGGGTGTGACCCCATGCTTTTTTCTGGGGTCCACCTTAAAATCCATACTAGACCTATTGCATGATTCTGCAGACACATCAATTTAACCGCTTAAGGAAGGATTTCCCCCTTAATGACCAGGCCATTTTTGCGATATGGCACTGAGTCATTTTAACTGACAATTGCACGGTCATGCAACATTGTACCCAAACAAAATGTATGTCCTTTTTTTGCCCACAAATAGAGCTTTCTTTTGGTGCTATTTGATCACCTCTGCAGTTTTTATTTTTCGAGCTTTAAACAAAAAAAGAGCGACAATTTTGAAAAAGAAAACAATATTTCTACTTTTTGCTATAATAAAGATCCAAAAAAATGTAAAAAAAAACTAATTTATTCCTCATTTTAGGCCAATATGTATTCTTCTACATATTTTTGGTAAAAAAAAAAAAAACGCAATAAGCGTATATTGATTGGTTTGTGCAAAAGTTATAGTGTCTACAAAATAGGGAATAGATTTATGGCTAGAGTTGAACTTTGGGGTGTCCGTGACCCGGACCCGAACCCGGACATTTGAAAAAAAGTTGGGGTTCGTGTATTTTATCCCGCCTGTTGAATAGTTGCAGGGCAGGCAATCAACGAGCGTTTCACTGGTTTGCCCTTAGAAGCCATGACAGCCATGCCTACTAATGGCATGGCTGTGATTGGCCAGTGCATCATGTGACCCAGCCTCTGTATAAGTTGGAGTCACATAGTGCTGCATGTCACATGCTCTCAGGCTAGTGTAGGGAGAGGATGCTGCCGGCGCTGTGAGGGACAGATTGCAGATATAATAACATCTCATCCTGCATTAGAGAATGATCTGATTCTGGACTAGGTAGAGATTACTACTACTACTGCTTTGAGGGACAGATTGCAGATCTCATCCTGCATTACAGAACGATCTGTTTCTGGACTAGGTAGAGATTACTACTACTACTACTTTGAGGGACAGATTGCAGATCTCATCCTGCATTACAGAATGATCTGATACTGGACTAGGTAGAGTCTACTGCTTTGAGGGACAGATTATTGTTCTAAAATCATCTGGTTGTTCTAATAACAACTGATAACTGTTTGAATTTGCCTTATAATGGTTGTAAACTCTGTTACACCACTTGTACCTACAGGTAAGCCCACAATAAGGCTTACCTGTAGGTACTGTGAATATCTCTAAACTTGCACAGTTTGGGAGATATTTAGAGTGCATGCAGCCAATGACATCATCTTACAGTATCAGACCTTCAGAACCCGTGTGGAAATGCATGCTCACAGCGTTGGAGCCCATGAAGAGGAAGAAACACCAGGGGAAGGTGCCAGCCCTCTTAGCGGTGAGCGGGCGCCCCTGGAAGGGCTTTGTTCTAGGGTAAGTATTCCATAATGTGCTAGTATGCAATGCATACTAGCACTTTATGCCATTGTCTTACAGGTTTTTTTTTAATTATTATTATTCTTCAGCGGTTTACAACCACTTTAAGCTTGCCATGTGTGTAATAAACCTTCCACAACACAATTTGCAGTTTATAAAATGTATCACAGAAATAGTGAACATTGTGTAGTGCAACCCTGAAAGAGCCAGTGGTAAATGTGGTCCTATTTCACCCACTCGGAGCAAACACAGCCAGGCACACGTTTTCCATATTCTTCTAATGGCTCAAAAGATCAATCTAGGGCTTTCTTTTTGTGTTTTCATTGGGGAATGATGAACTTAGATAGGAATGGGGAGCATGAGATACCTCGGAACACTGTACAACTTGAGGACTGCTTGACTTCTGGCTGCTATACACAAACTCCAGGCTGTATTGCAAAACTCCTGGCTGCACTGCACTTGTAACAGAAATGTCCCACTGGATCTCTAAGCTGACTGCAGACTGTACTCCTTCCACACTTTCAGTCTCTGCAGCACTGGGATCTTGTACCTACCTTGCCATAGGATTATTGGTCGTCTTCTACCGATATCCACTAGGCACTTCCTAGTGAGGGAGATGTAGAATCACAGCGCTTCTGGACAACTTGGGTTCTCTCCCACAGCTTACTACTGGCTCTCTCCCATGAGCTTTCTCCTGATCCAGCTGGGTTCTTGAACTTGGCTTGTAAATAGGCCCCCAGATAAGCCTAGCTGAGACTTCAGTGTCATCAGTCTGGCTTCTTCCCAGGCTTCTTCCCCAGGAGCAGAGCCCCTGCACAGGGGTCTCCTCTTGTGGGACTAGACCAAGGAACACTGCACTCCTCTACCAGGCCTAAGACTACTTATGGGCTCTCCCCAAACCTTCTGGACACATCTCCCCAGGAATTGGTTGGAGTCCCATATGGATTCAGGCTGCCTGCCCTGCTCTCCCTCCCACTATGCTTCTAGATGCCTCTAGGAGACAGGGGGAAGTAACAAGAAAGCATTGAAATACTGAGCCGTCCTGAGCCCTTGAGTGAAATTGGACACATATACTTCCTCTTTGTACATATTTGTGCTTCGTCACACCAGTGTGCACTGTGACAAATTGTTAAATTGTTTATTTTTTCTCACTTGTATATAATTCTTATATTCTGCAGTATGGTGTGATGCATTACAGTGCATCGGAATTATCTCTTCTAAAAAATGCAGTGCTTTGGTGTGAACTGAAGCCATAGAACATAAGGCAAATTGCCTTGTTCATGCATTGTGACTGCTTTTAGCAATGCTGCCCAGTACAGCCCAATGCAGCCCAAATCAGCTTGTGTGGTATTTCTAAGGGAAGAGTAGAATTTTGGCAGTATATATAGAAGAATGGGAGGAGGGGATTGTACCATTTCAGAGTAAAAGTAAACCCTGCATAACCATCAGTCCCCACATGGATTAATCTCTATTTGCCACAAGTAAACTCACAATGATCATTAACCTTGTACAATTTGCAAAAGTATTTGCATTTCATGATTTGTAAGGATAGTTGGCTTCCAATAGATAGAAAGCAGCCCCCATTCTGCTTACGTGGAAGCAAATCCTAAAGTCAGTTCCACTGGATTGTTTAAGTTATAATATGATAAAGAAGTGTTCTCAATAAATGTTTTATTCAGAAAGGTTGCTAAAAAAATACATTGGTGGACACTAAATAAATAAATAAATGTCTCTTAGATGCAGGCTTTAGAATTAACAAGTTTAAAAACAATATGATTCTGTGTTATCAAGAAATTTAGTGCACAGTTTCAACAATTAAAAGGAATAACAAAAACACCGCCAATCCTAAAATAAGATAAAGGTTTTGCAAATATATTACCACAAAACGGTACTATGATTTATAAGAAGGTTCCTAGTTTACTTCATGTAACCAATGCAGCCAGCCAGTTGGTGACTGCACATACCTTTAGGTGCATTCTTCTGCAGCCTGGGTGATGTAATTGTTGGCCTACTGTAATCATCAACATGTTTCATGGTAGTTCCACATCCTCATGTCTGTATCTTCCACAAAAAAAAAAATCAGTAGTGTAGAAATGCTAGAGTCAAATTCCGATTTAGTCTATGATTTTTCTAAATTATGAAGATGTAATTTGCTTCAATTGTTTGAAAAATGGGGAAAAAGGTTGACACAAGCAGCAACACTGCCAATTTTACCAAAGTCACAATTTTAATAGACTGCTATTTAACACTGCTGGTTGATATTATTACTCAAACCAATAGTTAAACACTAAAATCAGCATATATTACCTCAATTGCACTTTCTGGATGATTCTAGGACTTCAGGTTTGCCACCCAATAGCAATTAGCAAAATGTTAACAGTCAAGACTTGCAGGCTTATTCGGCTATCCAAAGTACAATAAATAAAGCAATCAAAGAGAGCCAATAAGTATTAATCATTCTGCAGTATAGTGAATGTTGCTGCCTGTTGTTAGTTATACAGTATGCATCAAAATTAAATGTTCACTGTTTTACTGGGTAAGCTCAATTCTATTTTTAAAAAAAGTGGAGAATCATCATTTGTATTCCTAGAGTCCTACCAATGTAATTAATAGGATTTCTGGAATGTTTTTTTTTTTCGCTTGTAACCCATTCTAAGCCCACTAGTAGGTCCAGAGGGTACTCAACAGGGTTTTTACTGGAATCAAATCACTCGCCCTTGTTCCATGTTGATGAAGTTGTTGACTTTTTTATATTATTTATGGAAATTCCCAGATCATTTCACTCTAAAGATACAAACTGACTATATTTCATACTTCAAAAAAAGAGGTATAAAAAATTGAAATGCAACATACAAATATACACACCATCACATTTCACGACTATACGTAGACTTTGTCATCATAGACTCTACAGCACCTACATGATTTTAGAATCTGCTTTACATAACATTAAACAAGGGGACATTCAGAAAATGATACCAGTTTTCCTTCAAACCCGTATGAAGTCATTTGTTTAACTAGGGGGAACATAGCCATTCATGACATTTGAATCCTACAGCTACATATTGGTTAGTCAAATATCACATTTGTATAAAAAAATTGCTTAAAATCCAAACGCTGAAAATAAATAATATTTACAATACATTGAGTGTAGAAGCATTGCTAATTTGCAAATGAAACTAAGCTGAATAAATATTTGGAAGAATCCAAAAACTAGATCTTGGTTTCGTGGCACAATTTTGCCCTTTGTCAGCACGCACCACTTCTCATTTCCAACAATGAGGGCAAATCGAACAAATGTTCATTTACTTTTACAAATTGTGTCCGTTGCACAGTGCATTTGTGAAATCAACACTTTTGTCTATTTTAACAGGATCCTCTGAGGCATTGTTGAGTCTTGATAATATTTCACTTTCCAACATGTACAATACACATACCTATTCATATGAAGGTGTGCACCTTTTTTAATGAGAGAAAGGTAAAGCAAGGTGCATATGGTGAAGGGGAGAACAGATATTGCACACTGAACACAGTCAATGAAGAGAGATGTATAGGAGAAGGATAACAAATATCCTCAGCAAAAAATGATCAAATACCATGACAACTATAAGGGGTGCAAATAACACAAGTGACAAAAAACGATAATTTTAGCAAATAACACATGCATTATAGCTTGGTGAAATGAGCCATTATCTGTTTTTGCCCACAAGGTTTATTCACTATATGCAGGGATGCATAATGCACAGAGTAGAGGGCTCAAGAGTGTATATCATGCAGGGCGCAGGGTTAAGGTATGTGTATTGCACACAGCTCAGGGGTGCGCATCACACAGGATACAGAAGTGGATATCACACAAGTCTCAGTAAGCATATTGTACAGGGTGCAGGACTCAGGGATGAGTATCGTGTAGGGCTCAGGAGTGTATGTCACACAGGGTGCAAGGCTCAGGAGTGGGTAAGACAGACCAGTGTACAAAGAAATACTTCCTCCCACGAGGCTGGCGTAGCTCATCTCCTTCTCTGGTTGGGAGGCTATGAGAGGAAGAGGGAGCTCTGTACTTATAGTTCAGACCTCCTCAGCACAGCACCTGCCCAGGAATGAAGGCAGCTTCTTCTTCCCCTTTTTCATCACATGATATGTGATATGACAAGGGGGACAGGAAGAAGGGCAGTCTGCCCTGACCCTCCAGTAGGTGCCCATCCTGAAAAGGAGGTGTGTTCTGTGACCTGTCTGGTCTCTCCTACCAATATTAGGCTGTTGTTGGATGGAGGAGAAATCAGAATCGTCCCTCCAGCAGCTATCGCAGTTTCTGCTCTATGATTCATTTTCCAGCTGCTTGAAACAGAGGAGTGACAGCTCGCTCCTGTCATTCAGGCAGTTGGAGAATAAGATGCTGACATCCTCCCAGCACCCCCCTCCAAATAACAACATTGTGTACAGGGCAGGTGCTACTCCTGTCTTCAAGAAGAAAGGAAACTTAAGGCATAGTCAAGAGGAGCACTGTGATCTACTTAACAGCTTACTGTCCAGCCACTGTATACATACAGCTGGACAGGAGTAGCACTGATGTGCCACTCCTGTGGATACTCTAGAGTGCACAGCCATGGGATCTGTGACCAACTGACACAGTAGATCACCGATAATTGTGCCTGGCCACTGCGAGTGGCACTAGTAGCCAATGGTGACCAATCACAGCGATCACAGTTACAGTAGTAGACAAGGCTGCCATCGTCGTGTGTACGGGCCTTAAAACTATTAAATACATTTTAATCTGGCTAAATACATTTTAATCTGGCTAGGTGGTATCTTTCTTCAATAAGTGTGCATAAGGTCCAACCAGAAATATCACCACTTTGCCGGAAGGGGTGTAGTTCTCATGGAGCATTTGCACAAACATTTTTTGGCGATACTTCTATGGATCACAGGACTGCAGTTTGTTCTGCACTCCTGTGACCCTTTATCAGCCAACAGCGGGCCAAAGCTGGCTGACATCACTCACCCAGTCCAGATTGGGGAAAGATCCCAGCTTTACAGTTGGGACCCACCCAGATGCCTGGACCAGCAGCTGGCTCAGCCTCTCAGATGTGCATCTGGGAGACTGAGCCAGCTACTTCCCCTCCCCAGCCCAGCACTCTAGTGAGCACTGGTCTGGAAGAAGCAGAGGTCTCTAGTGAGAGTGGAGGGGAGAACTAAGCTATCAGTGGTGTTTTTTTTTTAATTTTTATTAAATAGTTTGCAAGGTTACATTAGTGAAGCTTGAGAAGGACAATGCTTTCTAATATTTTGAAAATCAATATAGATATGTCTTATCACCTGTTCAATAAAAACAAAGTGCCTGAAAAACTCCCCCCAATCCACCCCAGTATGAGAGTGCTTTCACACTGGGGCTGTGCACTTGCAGGACAGGAAAAAAAGTCCTGCAAGCAACATCTTTGGGGTGGTGCGGAAGCGGTGTATACATCGCTCGCACACTGCCCCTGCCATTGAAATGAATGGCCAGTGCTTCCAAAGCGCTGAACACCGCAAGCTGGTGCTTTTAACCCCTTTTTAAACCCTTCATGGGGGTTAAAAGTGCCCAACTGCCACCTGAATAGTGGCGCCAAATCGCCGCTATAATAGTGGTAAAGCACCGCTACAACAGCGGTAAAGCGTCACTAAAAATAGCGGCACTTTACCGCTACCCCCCCCCCCCACCTCAGTGTGAAAGTACCCTTAGAACCCAGATAAATGGACAATAGGGTCATTTCTGGATATTTCTGATATGGCATACCGGTAGCAAGAGAGCAAATTTGGAACACAGACTCCCAAAAAGTTGTAATCCAGGGGCAAGTCCACCATATGTGGATCATTGTGCCTTTATCCCCTCCACAGCACCAACATTTTTCAGGATAGTTTAAGGATATTCTATGAAGCCTCACAGGACATCTATACCACTTGGTTAGTATTTTATATTTCTTGTGTATATATATTGAGAGACTAGATTTAAAGGTTAGGAAGAATTACTTTTTCCAATCTTCTGTAGTAATACTATGGTCCAATTCCCTCTCCCAATCTCTGGTGTAATATGGATAATTGGAGACTTGTCAGGGCTGGGCCCAGCTCTCCCTTCTCAGAGCAAGCTGCTCAGCTGAGGGTTAATTGCCAGTCTCAGCTTCCACTCTGTCTCACCTGATGACCATATCCTGCCTCGTTAAGCCAGCTCTGCTGCTATATAAACTGCCTGGATCAGATCACAGATGCCTTCATCTTGGTCAGCATCTCTGGAGAAATCTCTGCTGTGTTTTCCTGTGAAAGACTTTGCCTGTTTGACGTTCCCTTCCGGTTCCTGGATTCAAGACCCTGCTCGGCTGACCCTCCTCCTGGCTCTTGACCTGCATGCCATTTGTTTGACCTCATTGATCTCTGTTCTCCTATTTCACTGGCTTGCTCTGACTATCTGCTCTGATTATCGAACCCTGGCTATGTTTTGACCACGTTTACTCTGTTTATGTCTTTTTACCTTTTTATTAAAAAGTGTGGTTTTACTGCACTTCTGTCTTGGTCTGATTCATAGTTCCTGACAGGAGGCAAGGCCATGAATTCAGAAGATGCAGAAAATCCTCTTGCTGATAATATTTTTTCCAGATTGGATGAGCAGGATCATCGCATGGATCAGTTTGCCATAACGTTACAGATGCTCCCAAATTGCATTGGTCATCTGGTTCCTCCTACGGTGGCCCTTCTGGCACAACCTGTATTGCAGGCCGCTCCTGCTGATGCTCAAGTCTCTGTGCAGACACCCACCTAAAATATTACCTCTATAAGGGGTATGTCTGGTTTGGCTCCACTTCCCCAGCGATTTGGGGGCGATCCAGTTCATTGCAGAGGGTTTCTCAACCAGGTTGCTATATACTTTGAGATGCTGCCCCAGGCGTTCCCCACAGACAGAAGCTAAGTAGCCTTCATGATTTCTTTGCTTTCTGACAGAGTCTTGGCCTGGGCAAACCCTCTATGGGAGACGCAAAAACCTGTTGTCCAGAGTTGCCCAGAGTTTGGGGCCTCCTTTAAAAGGGTATTTGACGTCCACACATGCTCCACTACCACTGGCAAAAGCCTCATGTCCATCAAGCAGGGTACAAGAACAGTTGCCGATTATGCCATTGAATTCCGTACTCTGGCAGTAGAGGTCGTTTGGAGCAATGAGGCTCCTAGACATTCCTACTGAGCTGGAAAGGTTGATCATGTTTGCTATTCCCATTGCCTCCAAATTCTGAGAGAGACCTTTAAGGAGCGTTTGCGGAAGCCTCCTGCATGTTTGGCTCTGAGCTTTGTAGTCCCACCTGTGCCTCCCTCACCTCCCATACCTCCTGGTTCCGAGCCTTTCAGTGAACCCATGCAGTTGGGCTTCACATTTCTCTCTTCGGATGAGAGAGCCAATAGGAGGAGGGAGAGATTTCCCTTCATTGAGGCCAGGCAGGTCACTTTTTGAAGTCTTGTATTGCCCATCCAGGAAATGCCTGCACCTGAGGTCCGGTAGGGGACAGACCTTAGGTGACGTTGTTACGTCCCCATTTATCCAGAAGGATAAGCCCCTGGTTCCGGCTACCCTTTCTTGGTCTGGGTCGTCCATCAAGATACAAGCTCTAATAGTCGCCACAATGCAGTACGACATGTTTTCAGAAAGTGGCTAAGGTCTTGTGTACCTCCTCACTCTCCTCTTTTCCAGAGGAGTACCGTGAATTTAGCGATGTCTTTGATAAAGGTCAAGCCGGTAGTTTGCCTCCACACCGGTCATATGACCTTCAACCTAGTGCCATACCCCCTCGTGGCCGGGTTTACCCTTTGTCTATCTTGGAGGATAAAGCCATGGAGGAGTATGTCGCAGACGCACTTTCTAGAGGGTTCATCCGCAAATCCTCATCTCCTGCTGGTGCTGGCTTCTTCTTTGTGAAAAAGAAGAGTGGAGAACCCTTGTATCGATTATAGGGGTCTCAATAGCTTCGCGATTAAGAATGCTTATCTAATTCCATTGATTACGGAGTTAATGCCTCAAGGGAGCAATGGTTTTCATGAAGCTTGATCTAAGAGGGGCATACAATCTCATGAGGATCAAGGAGGGCGATGAGTGGAAAACTGCGTTTAATAACAGGACCGGCCATTACGAAAACCTCGTAATGCCCTTTGGTCTTTGCAACGCTCCAGCAGTTTTTCAGGAATTCATCAACGATGTCCTCTGTGATATGTTGCAGCAATGTGTGGTGGTCTATCTCGACGATATCCTCATATATTCCAAGTCCCTAGAGAGCCACCACTGAGATGTCTGCCGTGTGCTTCAGAGGCTGAGAGATAATAAGCTGTATTGTAAACTGGAGAAGAGCGAGTTCCATCGTGAACCATATCAATTCCTGGGTCATTTCCACTGCTGTTTTTTTCGATGGACCCAGAGAAGCTATCAGCAGTTCTACAGTAGCCCCGACCTGTGGGTTTATGTCAACGTTTCTTGGCTTTGCCAATTTTTATCGGAAGTTTATGCGTTACTTCTCATCTCTGGTCAAGCCCCTGACTGATATGACCAAAAAGAACGGTAACCCACAGAATTGGTCTCCGGAGTCCATTAAGGCCTTTGAAAGTCTCAAGGCTGCTCCTGTGTTGGCACATCCAGATCCTACGTTACCCTTCATCCTTGAGGTTGATGCATCTGAGACCAGTGGCGGCTGGTATATGAGGGACGCTTGGGCACCGCCTCCCCGCCTGCTAAAGAAGAAAAAAAAAAGTCAGCCCGGCCCCCCGCAGGTGGCGCCGGTGCATTGACTTTCTTTTTTTTATTCAGGTCCTTGGCTGTCACATGACAGCCAAGTGCTGAGCCTATTGGTCAGCCATTAAAAGCTATGTGGGTGCGCTGAACACGCATAGCTTGATTGGCTGCCCTGAGCCTCCGCTCAGTGTGATTGGATGCGGTGGCCGGGGGCGAGTCACTGTGGCAGCGGACGTGACTTCCACTCCCACAGAGACCATGACCGCCCGGGGACCGACGAGGGGGGACAGCACGATCTCCGTATGCCGAATCTCTGCAGACTCAGCGCACTCTCCATATGCCGAATCTCTGCAGACTCAGCGCGCTCTCCGTATCTCTGCAATAATCCTGCTATTGGATGGGGTAAGTGTGGGGGGATCTCTGCAGTGTACCCCACCTGTGTTACTGGGTGCAAACTGCCCCACCTGTGCCACTGGCTACATAACTACCCCACCTGTGTCACTGGCTGCAAACTGCCCACACCTGTGTCACTGGCTATATAACTGCCCCCACCTGTGTCACTGGCTACATAACTGGCCCCACCTGTGTCACTGGCTACATAACTGCCCCACCTGTGTCACTGGCTACATAACTGCCCCCACCTGTGTCACTGGCTACATAACTGCCCCACCTGTGTTACTGGCTACATAACTGCCCCCACCTGTGTCACTGGCTACATAACTGCCCCACCTGTGTCACTGGCTGCATAACTGCCCCCACCTGTGTCACTGGCTGCATAACTGCCCCCACCTGTGTCACTGGCTACATAATTGCCCCCCACCTGTGTCACTTGACAGTTGAGTTGGTGCTCTTCTGTCCCAACGCCCTACCTCCCAGAGTGCTATACATCCATGTGGCTACTTTTCCAAGAAGAATGCAATTACGAGATTTGGGACAGAGAGTTGTTCGCAATCATTTTAGCCCTTAAAGAATGGAGGCATCTCCTCGAGGGTACCACTGTTCCAATTCTCATTTTTACTGACCACAAGAATCTCACATTTTTGTCTAAGGCCAAACGCCTCTCCCCCAAGAGGGTGCGATGGGCTCTGTTCTTGTCAAGCTTCAATTACATAGTCTCATTCTTACCCAGTACTAAGAGTGTAAGGGCCGATGCATTGTCGCGACAGTTTTCCTCCGCTTCCAAGATGTTCCTGTGATACCTCCTGACTGTATTCTGGCTATGATTAATACCAGTCTCACTTCACCTTTGGGTGACAAGATCCTTTCTGCTCAGATCCTTGCACATCCTCGGAAACCTTGTGACTGCTGCTTTGTCCCGGAGACTCTCCGTACTGCTGTGCTCCAGACATACCATTGTCCCAAGGCTGCTGGTCGTCCAGGGAAGAATCAACTCATCTGGGTTATTTCCCAACAGCTCTGGTGGCCTAGTCTCCGCGCTGATGTAGCCGCCTTTGTAGCAACCTGTTCCGTGTGCGCTCAGAACAAAACACCACAACATCTTCCAGTAGGTCTTCTACAACCCATACCCAATGGAGAGTGGCCTTGGACCCACCTGTCTAAGGATTTTATTGTGGAGTTACCTAACTCTCAGGGTAACACAGTTATCCTTATGCTGGTTGACCGACTCTCAAAGATGTCACATTATATTCCACTTAAGAAGTTGCCCACGTCCAAGGAACTGACATCCATTTTTGCTTGGGAGATCTTTCACTTACATGGGCTTCCCAAGGTGATCATCTCGGACAGGGGTAGCCAGTTTGTGTCCAGGTTATCGCGAGCCTTTTGTGCACAGTTGGGAATTCAGCTTTTCTTCTCTTCTGCGTGTCACCTGCAGTCCAATGGGGCCACAGAACGAGCCAACCAGTCCTTGGAACAGTTATTACATTGCTATATTTCTGACCATCATAACAACTAGTCTGACCTGTTACCTTGGGCAGAGTTTGCTCACAATAGTGCCGTCAATACTGCTTTCCAATTGTCTCAGTTTATGGCGAATTATCGTTTCCAACCAGCCATGTTACCTGACTCATTTATTCCTCAGAGAATTCCTGCATTGGAGGAGAATCGCCTTGGTCTTCATTCCACTTGAGTATAGGTCCAGGAGTCTTTGCGACATGCCAATGATAGGTACAGACGCCATGCTGACCACAGACACCTACCTGCGCCTTCTTACCGAGTTGGGGAGGGGGTCTGGCTGTCTTCTCGCAACCTCTGAAACCATGTTCTCTCACTGAAGCTGGAACCACATTTTATTGGGCCTTTTTGTATTCTCCGCAAGATCAACCCAGTGGCTTATGCTTTAGACCTACCTTCTCATATGCAAATTTCTAATGTATTCCATGTTAAAACTTTTGGTATGCAACTGTTTCACCACCTCGGTACCATGTCCTCATCCTGTTCAGGTTAAGAACCAAGAGGAGCATGAAATACAATCTATCATTGACTCCCATAGGTTCCGTGGGGGCATACAGTACCTGGTTCATTGGAGAGGGTACGGTCCAGAGGAGCATTCTTGGCTCTCATCCTCAGACGTACATGCTCCTGTCCTCCTCCTTTCTTTCCATAGATGTTCTCCCCTCAAACCTAGTGGCCCCCCGAGGGGGGGAAATTGAGGAGGGGGTACTGTCATGGCTGAGCTCAGCTCTCCCTTCTCAGAGCAAGCTGCTCAGCTGCGGTTTAATTGCCAGTCTCAGCTTCCACTGTGTCTCACCTGATGACCATATCCTGCCTCGTTAAGCCAGCTCTGCTGCTGTATAAACTGCCTGGATCAGATCGCAGATGCCTTCACCTTGGTCAACATCTCTGGAGAAATCTCTGCTGTGTTTTCCTGTGAAAGACTTTGCCTGTTTTACGTTCCCTTCTGGTTCCTGGATTCAAGACCCTGCTCCGCTGATCTCTGGACTCCTGTTTCACTGGCTTGCTCTGACTATCCGCTCTGATTACCGAACCCTGGTTATGTTTTGACCACATTTACTCTGTTTATGTAATTTTACCTTTTTATTAAAAAGTGTGACTTTACTTCACTTCTGTCTTGGTCTGATTCGTGGTTCCTGACAGGAACGCATGGGATAGCAATATATCATATCTTTTAGAAATAGTGTGAGAACACTCTGAAAGCCCAGTACAGAGAGATTCAAATGATGTTACTTCCCTATGAAGTGACCCCTTGTTCGATAATTGCATTTAAAAATGCTGAAGCTGAAAATAATGTAGCCAGCGACCTGGATAGTTACATTCTGCCATTGCTATTATATTAAATGATTGCAGTCCCTTAGTTGTAAGTGCTTGTTTAATTGGTGAAGGGGCCAGTGTTGTCCATTGTAGGAACTTAGTTGACAATAAGCCCGGTGGGAATTCTGGGTTCCCCATGATTGGAGTGAGTGGGCCAGGCGTTAAAGAGATACCTAGCTTTCGAATAGTTAAATCCCAGACTTTTAAAAATGATGTCAAAGGTGAAAGTGTTTGTCTAGGGGGGCACAATTTAAGCGTAATCCAAGGAAGAGAGGTCAAATGGACCTGTGTTATTTGTTGCTCGATGGTTACCCACTGTTTTGATTTACCATGATAAAACCAATCCATTATTCTAGTCAATACGGATGCTATATGATATAGTTCCATATGCGGAAGACCTGCTCCCCCCTCTGTTTTCCGCTTTACTAAGATATCATAATGGAGCCTAGATGTGGAGTTCGGCCAGAGATACCTTAGTAGATTGTAGCGAATGGAAGAAAGCTGCCAAGAGTTATAGGTAGCATTTGATATAGATATAAAATATGAGGTAAAATATCCATCTTGTATAATCACCATTCTCCCTATCCAGGAGTGTTTCCCCCTAGCCCTAATCTGCAGTTGAGTTCAGCACAGGCAAATAGCTCAATTCATAGATCTTTTCTTGTGGGTGCAATATTAGCACCTAAACATTTTAAAAAAATGGCGTTCCCACTGAAATGGGAAATTGGTTTCCAATAATTTTTTCTCAGCAGTAATGTGATATTGAGACACCTGGATTTTGTTACATTTATTTAAAATTGCTGTGGAGTCCAAATTGTTCTAGTTCATGCAAGATGCTTGGGAAAGCTATTCTTGGGTTGGATATTTATATATATGTAGATCATCCGCAAAAATGCTTAATTTATAAGAACTATTGCCCACCTTAACTCTGTCGATAGAGGGATTAGACCGTAAAGCCATCGCCAGATGTTCCATACCCAAAATATATGAGTATAGTGATAGCAGACAACACTGGCGTGTCCCGTTAGAAATATTAATGGGTTGGGACAGTATTCCGTTAATCCTTATCCATGAGTATGGAGTGCTATATAAGGCCATTATTTTTTGTATAAATTCCACAGGGAGACCTACTTGTTTCAAAGATGCTTCCATAAACCTCCAATCCAGGGACAAACCCCATCTGATCTAAGCCTATTAAAGAAGGGATCACAGTTTGTAGGCGCATAGATAAAATTTTAGCAAATATTTTTATGTCCACATTTATCAAAGAGATGGGCCTATAGCTAGAGCATTGAGTAGGATCCTTTTCTGTTTTTGCAATAAGGGTGATTTGTGCCTCCTATGTTTGCTTGGTAAATGGGCAATCTGACTTAATTTTGTTATAAAGGCTGCATAGAACATGGCTGAGGGCGCCACAGAACTGCTTATAAAAAGCCCCTGGAAACCCATCCGGTCCCGGACATTTACCTCGCTTTAAAGATTTTATGGCCTGTTTGACTTCTTCTAGGGAAAAGGGGGTCAAAATGCTCTTTGCCTTTTCCTCTGATATGCATGGTAAGGCAGTATGCTGAATATAGTCAGAAAGTTGGGAGTGATTAAAGTTGTCTGAAATAGGTATATTTGTATCCCCTAAATTATAGAGTGAGGAGTAATTGTCGTGTAGAGTGGAGGCTATTTGTTCAGAAGTGTGTACAAGGCCTCCCTGTGGGCATCGAACCCTTGAAATATAATGCCAGATTGTTTTTTAGAAATGGTGTTAGATTGCTCAGTCCTCAGTCCAGAGGATCAATGCTGCACCTACCTAGGTAAGTATAAGGTTCTTGAAAACCCATGCTTTTAACCGAACATCACTGAGAGACTAGAAAGAGAGAGACCTATAGTATGTGGTCGAGAGATTGGAGTAGATAATGAACCTAAGATGGTAATATCAATCATTGGAATGGGGTGCACAGTTAGGCCCCTTTCACACGGGGATTCCGTTCAGGTCCGCCTGTCCATTTTTCAGGTGGACCTGAACGGACACCCCATTCTCCTCTATGGAGTGACAGATGTCAGAGGTGACATGTCAGCTGACATACACCTCTCTCTGCACTGATTCATGGTCCATAAAGTCAGACGGATTGAAACCCTAACTTCCATCCAATTTCTCATAGAGGAGAGCGGCGCTCTGACAGATCCGTCTCCGCACAGTGAGCGGAGATGGATCTGTCATCCGTCAGCTCAGCGGGGATCAGTGGAGTGATCCCTGCTGAGCAAGACCGGACCCCGCACACAGAATGCCTCTGTTAAAGGGGCCTTAAAAGTCCCAGGAGTAGTGTCTCGGTGGCATGAGGTAAGAGGAGTACAGAATTTTAGACGCATTCAAATGCATGTGATTGAAAACGTTTTTTTTTTTTGTTTTTTTTTTAGTAGTAGATATGTGTTGGAATAAGGGAGGGGAGTCTGTAAATAATTTTATATGTTGGAAATATTAAAGAGTGAATGCATTAACTACCACCAAAAGAAAGCGCTATATGTCTTTAAAAAATGACAAAAAATGTATTTGGGTACAGTGTTTTATGACTAATTGTCATTCAGAGTGTGACAGTGCTAAGAGCTAAAAAAAATGGCCTGGACTGGAAGGCGGTGAACGTGTCTGCTCTTGATGTGGTTAAGAGGCAAGAGATACTTGTAAGCGTAATACTTATGCATTATGTAGCATACAAGAACTTATCATAGAACATTTATTTGACACTAGGTCCACTTTAGTGTATCACAAAGATATCATGAGCTTTTTCATGACAATGCCAAAAGTCAATACACATAAGATAAAGAGACATACTAATCACTTAACTAGAAAGGTTCAATTTCCTACATCAAAGCTTCTTTAAATTCTAGTAAATATTTAAAACATTTCCATTTATTCAGACACATTGCATTTCTACTTTCTTGTAGTAATTATTGTTCTATCTCTATCAATTTAGCTAACGATTGCAGGGTAATTAGGTTATACAAAGGGGAAAAGCCATTGATTAGGTTTACGGATTCATTGGAGAGTTTATCGTTTTTCAGGGAAGAGAATTAATTTTGTTCCACAACATTTTACAGGTATATTTGAGACCAATATAGGGTATTCACAAAGAAGTGGTTTCAAATAGATGTTAAAAAATATACAAAATATTTTATGCAGCAAATTCTTTAAAAAAAATTTTAAAATAAGATTACAGGAATAGCTTTTTTATGAAATGAACTATCAGTGAAATTCAACACTTTTATAGGTAATCTATCACCAAGGAAAGAGCAATTGGACATGCTGCAATTTACTAATTAGCTGAAGTAGTATTTTTCAACCAACTCTCTCAGTGTCCATATTAAAGTGGTAAGTGTACTTTACTAAGACACCCTATAAGTTAAAACCCTCTGCCCTCCGCATCAATATTCTACATATTATATAAAGGATTCAAATGCAAACTTTGTCTTCTTCAAATCTAGAGCAATGTTTACATGCAGCCATGGTTCTGGAGTCCTGCAAAATGTCTGTCTTCAGCTCAGTACATGCATCTGGAATGACTACTGTGTATGTCTGTTGTTGAGTGATCATCTCTGGGGTCAGTTAATTCTGCAGTAAACCCTTTACACATACACACAACACTAGTTGCCACCATGTGTTTTATCAGTAATACGCACTGATCACAGTATCAGCTGTAATAATTCTGACCTTAAATAGCAGCTATGATAATCTCTGTTACACCAGACAGGAATATGGCAGAGATAAAAAATATATTAGTGCTCTTTAAAAAGACAAGGATTCTTTACATTCTGGTTTAGATCATTTAGAGGTAAAGCTTAATGATTTCTGGATATTTTTTAATGAAAAGACAAGCAAAATATTTACAGAAAAAAAAGATTTTTACAAAAACAGACAACAGCAACAGTAAAATAAATGATAATACAATTAAAAGCACTTAACAAGGTTTGCCTGGTCTGTGGTTCCATTAGAGACCAATTCCTTCAGTGCAAATCTGGTCTAAGTTACTGGCCCTCATAATGACTCTCAGCATGTGAGAGCTCCAAAGCTGCAGATTGCAGCAGCTTTTGTGGACCCTCTAGAGCATGCGTCTCCAAACTTTCAAAATAAAGGGCCAGTATACTGCGCTTCAGACTTTAGGGGGGGCGGACTGTGGCCAATGGAAGTAGAAATGCCCTGGCATTGGTAGGGGTAAACAAT
>BLSH010115851.1:911893-955998 GCA_018402905.1 Glandirana rugosa
GAAAGATCTGTGACCGTAGGATTGTTGGTTACTACACTAATCAACTATTCCTCCTACAGACAGCGGAGGTGTCGAAAGAACAAACTGGTAGGGAACGGGGAGAGGGAGTGATGACCCCAGTGTAATCGACTGACTACCTCTCTTTAACTCTCTCTTCTCTTTGGAATTTTATGATCAGTCATGGTCACACGTTTTCACATAAATGACACCTT
This sequence comes from Glandirana rugosa, assembly GCA_018402905.1. NCBI lineage: Eukaryota > Metazoa > Chordata > Amphibia > Anura > Ranidae > Glandirana > Glandirana rugosa. The sequence continues at coordinate 912,106 of BLSH010115851.1, forward strand.
CTTTTTTAGTGGAGATTACGACCCACAGGTTGCACACACCTACAGTGACGTAATACAGTTTGATAATCCGATGAAAGTGTGACCCCGTAAAAGTCCGCGAAAATGTGAATTTTATCTCGGACTTTTTGTGGGAGGATAGGTGGGGTCCCGTCACGTTAACCTCCTACAATCCTTTTCAGAGCGTTCGTCGTAGAAACCCCTCCACGTCACTCGTCACATATGTGACGAGGAGGGTAACTTTAGTTACCGGTTACTTCGCCGACATGTCACGACCTTAAAAATTGGGGAAAAATTAGTGAACACCCTCCAATTTTCGCAGGGTGACGGCGGGCTTATCACCGCGAGATAATGTTGCCATTTAGTGGCGACACTGGTACTGACTAGTATTTTAAGGTTTCTCTTCTCTCTCAATTTCTCTCCATCAGTCAGCTAATGTGACCCCAGTAGTGAGGGAGAGGGGCAAGGGATGGTCAAACAAGAAAGCTGTGGAGGCGACAGACATCCTCCTTATCAACTAATCACATCATTGGTTGTTAGGATGCCAGTGTCTAGAAAGTCATAATGGTGCATAATGAATACCTGTGACTTTTTGTAACTAAAAGGCAGGCTTTGTCCACCTGCTGGCTTGTATACAATTTTTGATCAATTTTTAGGCATTTTGTCATGGCACCCCTGAAAAAAACTCAAGTTAGGGTGCTTGGGCACCCTGGTTGAAAAAGGCTGATCTATAAGAAGGTCAGCCTATCATAGCTTAAAAGAATGGTCAGTGACTATAGTTCCCTGGCACAAGAACAAAACATGCAAATGATGTTTTTTTTCTTGGTAATGTCCTGTTCATGTTCCATTTTATTTGTCTAAAATACATCTGTACTTTATCTTCTCCAAACATTAGTCCTTATTCTCAAACCTGTCCACATTAAACGTAGGTGGCGTCATTAAAGAGGTATTCTAGGCAACAACTAAAACCAATTAGTGAGCTACAAACACACAAGTGTACCTTAAAGGATAAGTTCCCATTTGTGAAAAAAAAAAAGGAACATCATTTTGCAAATAAAAAAATGTGCATTTATATATTTTTTACTAGGAACCTGCAAAGCATTGCACCCACGATCAGCTGTACACCCCTCACATTTTTGTAAATATTTTATTATATCTTTTCATGCGACAAGACTGAAGAAATTACACTTTGCTACAATGTAAAGTAGTGAGTGTACAGCTTGTATAACAGTGTACTTTTCTGTCCCCTCAAAATAACTCAACACACAGCCATTAATGTCTAAACCGCTGGCAACAAGAGTGAGTACACCCCTAAGTGAAAATGTCCAAATTGGGCCCAATTAGCCATTTTCTCTCCACGGTGTCACGTGACTCGTTAGTGTTACAAGTTCTCAGGTGTGAATGGGGAGCAGGTGTGTTACATTCGGTGTTATCGCTCTCACTGTCTCATACTGGTCACTGGAAGTTCAACATGGCACCTCATGGCAAAGAACTCTCTGAGGATCTGAAAAAAAGAATTGTTGTTCTACATAAAGATGACCTAGGCTATAAGAAGATTACCAAGACCCTGAAACTGAGCTGCAGCGTGGTGGCCAAGACCATACAGCGGTTTAAAATGACAGGTTCCACTGAAAACAGGCCTCGCCATGGTCGACCAAAGAAGTTGAGTGCATGTGCTCAGCGTCATATCCAGAGGTTGTCTTTGGGAAATAGATATATGCGTGCTGCCAGCATTGCTGCAGAGGTTGAAGGGGTGGGGGGTCAGCCTGTCAGTGCTTAGACCATACACCGCACACTGCATCCAATTGGTCTGCATGGCTGTCGTCCCAGAAGGAAGCCTCTTCTAAAGATGATGCACAAGAAAGCCCGCAAACAGTTTGCTGAAGACAAGAAAACTAAGGACATGGATTACTGGAACCATGTCCTGTGGTCTGATAAGACCAAGATAAACTTATTAATTGGCTCAGATGGTTTTAAGCGTGTGTGGCGGCAACCAGGTGAGGAGTACAAAGACAAGTGTGTCTTGTCTACAGTCAAGCATGGTGGTGGGAGTTTCATGGTCTGTGGCTGCATTAGTGCTGCCGGCACTGGGGGGGCTACAGTTCATTGAGGGAACCATGAATGCCAACATGGACTGTGGCATACTGAAGCAGAGCAGAGTCCCCTCCCTTCGGAGACTAGGCCGCAGGGCAGTATTCCAGCATCGACCCCAAACACACCTCTAAGACAACCACTACCTTGCTAAAGAAGCTGAGGGTAAAGGTGATGGACTGGCCAAGTATGTCTCCAGACCTAAACCCTATTGAGCATCTGTGGGGCATCCCCAAAAGGAAAGGTGGAGGAGCACAAGGTCTCTAACATCCATCAGCTCCATGGTTGCTGTCATGGAGGAGTGGAAGAGGACTCCAGTGGCAACCTTTGAAGCTCTGGTGAACTCCATGCCCAAAAGGGTTAAGGCAGTGCTCGACAATAATGGTGGCCACACAAAATATTGACGCCTTGGGCCCAATTTGGACATTTTCACTTAGGAGTGTACTGACTTTTGTTGCCAGCGGTTTAGACATTAATGGCTGTGTTTTAAGTTATTTTGAGGGGACAACACATTTACACTGTTATACAAGCTGTACACTCACTATGTTACATTATAGACTGTCCCCAAATCTATCCACCTTTAGGCGATCCCTGAAAACTTTTCTCTTCAGGGAAGCCTATCCTGCCGCCACCTAACAACTGCACTTTTTTATTCTCAATCAATCCATCCCCCCACAGTTATTTCCCTCTCGTATCATTTTACCCTCCCTCCTAGATTGTAAGCTCTACCGAGCAGGGCCCTCTGATTCCTCCTGTATTGAATTGTATTGTATTGTATTGTACTGTCTGCCCTAATATTGTAAAGCGCTGCGCAAACTGTCGGCGCTATATAAATACTGTATAATAATAATATAATAATTATAGCAAAGTGTAATTTCTTCCGTGTTGTCACATGAAAAGATAGAATAAAATATTTACAAAAATGCGAGGGGTGTACTCACTTTTGTGAGATACTGTATCTCTCATAGAGGAGGAAGATCACAGTGGATTTATTAAACATGTGTAGGGATCCGCTGCCCTCTACAGTATGTATTTATAAATAGGTATTGCTTGTTAATTACCTGTCAGGAACCATGAATCAGACCAAGACAGAAGTGCAGTAAAATCACACTTTTTAATAAAAAAGGTAAAATGACATAAACAAAGTAAACGTGGTCAAAACATAGCCAGGGTTCGGTAAGCAGAGCGGATACTCAGAGCAAGCCAGTGAAATAGGATTCCAGAGATCAGCGAGGTCAAACAAACGGTATGCAGGGTCAGAAGCCAGGAGGAGATTCAGCAGAGCAGGGTCTTGAATCCAGGAACCAGAAGGGAATGTCAAACAGGCAAAGGCTTAACGAGGCAGAATATGTTATAAAGTGAGACAGAGTGGAAACTGAGACTGGCAATTAACCCTATGCTGAGCAGGGAGAAGGGAGATCTGAGCCCAGCCTTGATAGTACCCCCTCCTCAATGACTCAGCCCATGTGGCCACCAGTTTTGAGGGGAAAATGCATATAGAAAGCATGGAGGAGGACAGGAGAATGTACGTCCAAGGATGAGACCCAAGAACGATCCTCCGACCGTACCCTTTCCGAGATGATCACCTTGGAAAACCCATGTAAGCGAAAGATCTCCCGAGCAAAAATGGATGCCAGTTCCTTGGACGTGGGCAACTTCTTAAGTGGAATACAATGTGGCATCTTTGAGAATTGGTCAACCACCATAAGGATAACTGTGTTACCCTAAGAGTTAGGTAACTCCACAATAAAAATCCATAGACAGGGGGGTGCAAGGCCACTCTCCATTGGGTATGGGTTGTAGAAGACCTCCTGGAAGATGTTGTGGTGTTATGTTCTGAGCACACACAGAACAGGCTGTTACAAAGGCGGCTACATCAGCGCAGAGACTAGGACACCAGAACTAGCCCAAATTAGCCCAAGTTGATTCTTCCCTGGGTGACCAGCAGCCTTGGGAGAAAGTTTGGAGCACAGCAGTACGGAGAGTCTCCGGGACAAAGCAGCGGTCACAAGTATTCTCGGGAGGAGCATGGATCTGAGCAGCAAGGATCTTGTCACCCAAAGGTGAAGTGAGACTGGTACGAATTGTAGCCAGAATACGATCAGGAGGTATCACAGGAACAGGAACCGACTCCATCTTGGAAGCGGAGGAAAACTGTTGCGACAATGCATCGGCCCTTACATTCTTTGTACCGGGTAAGAATGAGATGTAATTGAAGCTTGACAAGCCCATTTCGCCCTCCTGGGGAGAGGCGTTTAGCCTCAGACAAGAATGGGAGATTCTTGTGGTCAGTCAAAATGAGAACCGGAACAGTGGTACCCTCGAAGAGATGCCTCCATTTTTTAAGGGCTAAAATGATCGCTAACAACTCTCTGTCCCCAATTTCGTAATTTCATTCCGCAGGAGACAACTTCTTGGAATAGTAGCCACAAAGATGCATAGCGCTCTTGGAGGTGGGATGTTGGGACAGAAGGGCACAATCGCCAGTCTCAGATGCATCAACCTCAAGGATGAAGGGTAACGTAGGATCCAGATGTGCCAACACAGGAGCACAAACAAAGGCAGCCTTGAGACTTTCAAAGGCCTTAATGGACTCCGCAGACCAATTATGTGGGTTACCGTTCTTCTTGGTCATATCAGTCAGGGGCTTGATCAGAGAAGAGAAGTTACAAATAAACATCCAATAATAATTGGCAAAGCCAAGAAATCGTTGTAGTGGACGTAAACCAATGGGTCGGGGCCACTGTAGAACTAGCTTCTCCGGGTCCATTGAAAAACCAGCAGTGGAAATGACACAACCCAGGAATTCAATCTGTTCACGATGGAACTCGCACTTCTCCAATTTACAATACAGGTTATTATCTCTCAGCTTCTGAAGCACACGGCAGACAACTGTGTGGTGGCTCTCTAGGAACTTGAAATATATGAGGATATCGTCGAGATAAACCACCACACATTGCTGCAACATTTCTTGGAGGACATCATTGATGAATTCCTGAAAAAATGCTGGAGCGTTGCAAAGACCAAACGGCATTACGAGGTATTCATAATGGCCTGTACTGGTATTAAACGCAGTTTTCCACACATCGCCTTCCTTTATCCTCACAAGATTGTATGCCCCTCTCAGATCAAGCTTTGTGAAAACCGTTGCTCCTTTGAGGCGGTCAAGTAACTCCGTAATCAATGGAATTGGATAAGCATTCTTAATTGTGAAGCGATTGAGACCCCTATAATCGATAGATGGTCTCAGTTTGCCACTCTTCTTTTTCACATAGAAAAAGACAGCACCAGCACGAGATGAGGATTTGCAGATGAACCCTCTAGAAAGTGCGTCTGCAACATACTCCTCCATGGCTTTATTCTCCGAGACAGACAAAGGGTAAACCCGGCCACGAGGGGGTATGGCACCAGGTTGAAGGTCAATTGTGCAATCATACCACCAGTGTGGAGGCAAACTTGACCTTTATCAAAGACATTACTAAATTTGTGGTATTCCTCTGGCAGGAAGGAGAGTGAAGAGGTACACAAGACCTTAGCCACTTTCTGAAAACATGTCTTACTGCATTGTGGCAACCAGGAAAGAACCTCAGCACAAAGCCAATCAAAATAGGGCTTGTGCCTCTGTATCCAAGGATAACCAATAAACCCCGGAAAATGAGGATAGGAAATTACTTGGAATTGGATTATCTCATGGTGAAGAGCCCCTACGGCCATGGTCAACGGAGCAGTCTCATGAGTCACCTGGGCAGGCTGTAGAAGTTTACCATCAATAGCCTCAATGGCAAGTGGAGTAGCCTGTAGCCTAAAGCTGCAGTGGAATTGAGTGCTTAGACACAAAGGCACTATCTATGAACAGGCCTGCAGCCCCAGAGTCTATTAGAGCCTGTTTCTCAATGGACGACTCAGACCAAAAAAGGGTAACCGGAACCAGGGGCTTATCCTTCTGGATAATTGGGAACGGAACAACGGCACCTAAGGCCTGTCCCCTACTGGACCTCAGGTGCAGGTCACGGGTAGGATAAGACTTCAAAAAGTGATCTGCCTGGCCACGATAAAGGCACAATCTCTCCTTCCTCCTAAAGGCTCTCTCATCTGCAGAGAGACGTGTGAAGCCCAACTGCATGGGTTCTACTTCACTGACAGGCTTGGAACCAGGAGGTATGGGAGGTGAGGGAGGCACGGGTGGGACTACAAAGCTCGGAGCCAAAAGTACAGGAGGCTTCTGCAATCGCTCCTTAAAGGAAGGTCTCTCTCGGAGTCTGGAGTCAATGAGAATAGCAAACGTAATCAAACTCTCAAGCTCAGTAGCAATATCTTGGGCTGCTATCTCATCTTTGTTGTTATCCGAGAGACCATGATACAAAGCAGCCACGAGAGCCTCATTGTTCCAAGCAACCTCTGCTGCCAAAGTATGGAATTCAATGAAGTAATCGGCAACTGTTCTCGTTACCCTGCTTGATGGACATGAGGCTTTTGGCAGTGGTAGTGGAGCATGCGGGGACGTGAAATACTCTTTTAAAGGAGGCCACAAACTCTAGGTAACTCTAGACAACAGGTTTTTGCATCTCCCATAGAGGGTTTCCCCAGGGCCAGGCTCTGTCAGAAAGAAAAGAAATCACAAAGCCTACTTTGCTTCTGTCCGTGGGGAATGCCTGGGGCAGCATCTCAAAGTATATTCTAACATGGTTGAGAAAACCTCTGCAATGAACTGGATCACCCCCAAATCACTGGAGAAGCAGAGAGGAACCAGACATACCCCTTATAGAGGTAATATTTGAGGCGGGTGCCTGCCCAGAGACTTGAGCATCAGCAGGAGTGGCCTGCAGCACAGGTTGTGCCAGAACGGCCACCGCAGGAGGAACCAGGTGAGCAGTACGATTTTGGAGCATCTGCAATGATATGGTAAACTGATCCTGCTCATCCAATCTGGAGAAAATATTACCAACAAGTGGATTGTCTGCATCTTCTGAATTCATGGCCTTCGTCTACTGTCAAGAACCATGAATCAGACCAAGACAGAAGTGCAGTAAAATCACACTTTTTAATAAAAAGGTAAACTTACATAAACAGAGTAAACGTGGTCAAAACATAGCCAGGGTTCGGTAATCAGAGCGGATAGTCAGAGCAAGCCAATGAAACAGGAGCCCAGAGACCAGCGAGGTCAAACAAATGACATGCAGGGTCAGGAACCAGGAGGAGAGTCAGCCAACCAGGGTCTTGAATCCAGGAACCAGAAGGGAACGTCAAACAGACAAAGTCTTTCACAGTAAAGCACAGTAGACATTTCTCCAGAGATGTTGACCAAGACGAAGGCATCTGCGATCAGATCCAGGCAGTTTATATAGCAGCAGAGCTGGCTTAACGAGGTAGGATATGGTCATCAGGTGAGACACAGCGGAAGCTGAGACTGGCAATTAAACAGCAGCTGAGCAGCTTGCCCTGAGAAGGGAGAGCTGAGCCCGGCCCTGCCATTACCACAGAGTTAGTTGGTTATAGACAGATAATTACTGTCCCTGCTAGTTGGGTCAGAAATCTCATTTGGAGCACTGTGATATATTCTATAAAGGGGAGTTTCTGGGAAGTAAAGACAGAATTAGACCACATGACCATTCATGCAGGAGTGTCTGCTGTAATTTATCCAGGCCAGAGGCAGAGACTATTAGGCAATTGTCCCTGAGTTCTAGCAGATGTGACTATAGCTGTCCATAGCTTTGTGATCTGAGTTGTGGCGACAGGCGAGTCTCTGTCCTATTTTGTTATTACAAGCACAGTGCCAGATAGCTAGGTTTGTGCTACTGTATGTGTGTAGCAGTTGTAAGGTGGGGCAGGTCTGGGTGACAGGGTGGTTGTCACGTCCATCATTTTTCCCTCCTTATTAGGTTACATTAGAGGGTTACCCTGGGGTGGGTTCTTCTGGGCTACACGTGACTACATACTTTGACTACACATGGGGTACTTTGCTTTGTGCTGTTTTCATTAATGCCCTGGGACAAGTCCAAAGTTGCTGTGGGGGAATAATCAACCTTAAGGCGGGTATCTACTCTCAGAGATGAATTTACACCATGTACACATGCACTGGAACTGGTCTCCGTGACACTGTACATCTTCCCAGTAACTTGCATTTAGGATGAACATGCTAAGCTCTGTCCACATCCACCTGTCCAGTATTTCCCATTGCCATTCCAAGTATCGTAGTGGACCATGTTGCGCACCTTGCACGGGCTCCACACATGCACTTGACTTAACTCTTGGACTTCCATACCTCTGTACAGGATGGGGACCTCTGCGGCGCAAATTCGCTTCCATTGCTGTGGGAGACAGACCGCTAGTGGAAGGAGTGTCGACAACATCTCCCTTGCTGCTAGGGGCCATACCAACTATAACAGGTACATGCTACTCACAAGCTGCTGTAAAACGTCCATTACCCTGGTTAATGACTTGTGTCTATACACTGCTCCACACCGTTGTCCTCATACCCCAATGTGTTTTAGACTCACTCGGTAGATTATGTGCGCCGGTTACTTGCATTACAACCCTTTCAGTAACTTTAGACCAGGCAAGGACAACATTTGAAATGCTTTACTTTTTAAAGTGCAAAAGATAATTACAGAGTCCAATATTCACAGACACAATCCTTCCCCAATTCCCTACTCTAATTACAGGCTGTGTGCTGCCCCGGCATACCTGAAAAACAAAGTCCATCTAAGACATCTAAGACATTCTTCCAGGGCTGGTGTCTTTGGGGCGAATGCCAGGTTCTAATGACTTTACATCCAGATGGTGGAAAGCAACGTCCTTCTGCTCTTCATGGGTATAATTCGCCATCTATCTCTCTTACGGGCATCGGTCTTCGCTTTCTACTAGGCCTTCATTGGAAACATGCTGTTGGAGGTAACTCAAACACGAACCAACCTTAGCCGGCTCTCTCAGGGGCACTGAGCCACACACTTTCAAGCTCTCTGTACTGGACCACTGCCCAATTTATGTCACTGGATTAGTGGGTCAGACCTAGAGAAGAACCCGACAAAAAGACCAAATAACTGTGTAAGACAGGGGTAGGCAACCCGAGATCTACCTGCACAACATGGGAGAAGTCAAAGATCACTGCAAACACTGTGTCACCTCCTCACACCTGATTTAAACGTCAAATTGCCCTACTAGCATGTCGCAATTGCATGCATTGCACGGCAATCATGGATTGAAATCTGGTGGTGAGAAGGCAACGTATCGCCTCCTCACCACCAATCAAACACACTCGGATCACTTTTCAGGGGCCTGCTGCACTTGTGAAGGAGCCCTTAGTTGTATGGGGAAAATGATTTGTGCTAGGAGGGGAGATTTGTGCTTGAAGAGGTGATATGGTAGGGGGGGAGGAAATTTGTGAGAAGGGGAATTTTTTTGGGGGGTGCTAGTAAGGTTGTTTGAGGGTATGTATGCTAGAAGTGTGTCAGGAGTAGGAGGTTGGATTTTTTTTTGTGGGGGAATTTGCAGAGAGGGGAGAATTTGAGCATTGAAGAGGGAGTGCGGGGGCAAAGATTTGTGCTGGCAGGGGGGATTTCAGCAGGGGGGGCAGATTTGTAGTGGGAGGAGGGGGGATTTATGCTCTAGAATGGCAGGTCAGCAAGACCAGACTGCAATCTACCAGTCACCTGTCCGAGATCAACTGGTTGCTGAAAGGCATTAAAGTGGAGCTCTATCCAAAAGGGGAAGTTCTGCTTTAAGTACGCCTCCCCTGACACATTTGGCATGTCATTTTTTTGAGGGGGGAGCGGGTACCTAGTTTTGACAGGTACCCGCTCCCACTCCCGCTCGGATTTCCTAGGCGATCCGAACGGAAGTTCTACTTTCTTCGACCCTCCCTGCAGTCTCTTTAACTCATCCCCTCCACTCCTGGAGAGCACCTAACTGGCTATTTCAACCTGATTGCACAGTCACCTTGCAGTGTATTAGTAGGTGAACCTGTCTGTTGCAATAGAGTTTATATGCAACTTATATTATATTTTAGTTAACCATGTCTCTTCTGATCTGGAATTCTATAGCTAGTGTTAGCTCAGGGATTAATAACCAGCATAGGCCAAAGCCAGGTTAGGCATCCGATGACCCACAGGTAGTTAGAGGTCCAGTTGTATGGCAGAGTAGATATGTTGGCACTGAGTTCCAGTGTCACACAACATTTACTGCTGGTGAGAAGGCTCATTCCAGGCTAGTTAGACAACTGTTGGAAGTACTCCTCATCATCACTGATCCTGTTGTCGAGTCTTTCACACCACATCATGATTTTCTTTGGGGAGCCCCTGCAACTGAACTCTGCTGCAACATTCATCTGGAGGTATCTTTATTAATGAAAATACTTACATGCACAATTCCACCAGGCTTCATGTAGGGTCCCTTGTTGATATTACCTGTTTTAAATAGGATTTATGTACTATTGTTAATCTTTTGTTATATAAAACTCATATTATTTCCATACTGGTGTGCACCTTTATGTTTATGGTTAATGTCATGTGCTGGTTGCAAAAGTTCTTCTGCTCCCAATTACTTTTCTCACAGAGGTCCTGTCCTGGGTGGAGATACTGCTGACTTTATTATCAAACCCACTCTTGAAATGTTCTCTTATTTACCTACAGGTTTAGCACAATATCCTGTTTGGGAAGGCCCAATTACCATAACCCCACCCCTAAAAAAAAAAGAGGGCTATACATGTAACATGTGAACTGTTTTGTGACATACTGCTTATGCAATGCACTCACTGCATATGTAATATACACACTCAGGGCTGTGAAGTAGGTGGCAGGAGGAGCAACTGTGACTGAATTCTGTTTTGACTTAATTAAACCTATTCCAGTTTAAAATGTCTTAAATATATGTTTTTGTCTTGAAAAGACACTGACTTGTGTATAATAAACCATAAAGATGGGGGTCATTTTGGCATCCTCACCCTGAGCACTGGATGATCTTGTCCTGGAACTGCTATCACTCAAGAAGGCTTCAAGTATATGTGCATATGCCTATGGGAGAAAGTCAGTTTTTCAGTGGTTGCATTATAAATTAACATCTGGCCACCTCAGTTTGCCTTAGTAGGACACAACCCTTCTTACTTTGTTCAGTATGTGTCCTATATGTTAAAGTAGAACTATAGGAAAAACTTTTTTTTCATTTTGGATAGAGTAAGGGAGGGTGATAACCCCTGTAAATTTTTTTTTTCACCAACTGTGTCCCATTGCGGAGATTTCCCTTCACTTCCTGTCCCATAGCCAAGCATCAGAACTAGTGTCCCCATTGGAAAATTTTACCCCTATTACTTTTCTGGGGCCAACCCAAAATTTGGGATTTTCTTTTCCTTTTACTTTCAGTGGTAACAGTAAACAGGACAAATAGAGAGGGTGAGTCTCCCTAATGGGGACACAGACAGCAATAAAAACTGACAGGGGTTCTAATCCCTCTCCGCTCCATCCAAAACAAAAAGTTTCCCCTATAGTTATACTTTATCCACTTCCCGACCGCCGTATGCAGAATGACAGCCGGGAAGTGGTTCAGTTATCCTGACTGGGCATCATGTGACGTCCAGCAGGATAACATGCCGGCACGTGCCCGTGGTGGCGCACATCGCAGCAATCGGTGGTGCAGTGGGTAGGGTTGCCACCTCATCCCTTTAAAACTGAACACATATTAATTACACAGGTTTTGTGGCTGATTAAGTTGGTAATTAAACTCACTTGGTGCCTTACCTGCATTAAATTTGCCTCAGAACTTGTGTAATTAATATGTGTCTGGGTTTAAAGAGATGAGGTGGCAACCCTAGTGGTGGGTCAGTCTGACCCACCGCATTACCTATCTCAGTAAAAAGCTTCCACCGGAAGCTCTTTACCATGTGATTAGCCATGACCAATCATGGCTGGTCACAGTGTAAACAGGAAAAGCCGTTTATCGGCTTTTCCTCTACTCAAGTCTGCAGACACGAGTAGTGGAGAGCCAATCGCTGTTCTCCTGACGGGGGGGTCTGTGCTGAGTGTTTATCAGTGCAGCCCCCCCTAAGATTGCCATCCTAGACCACCAGGGAGCCCACCAGGACTACCAGGGAGAGCCCACCACCAGGGAGTCGATCCTAGACCACCAGGGAGCCCACCCTAGACCACCAGGTAAGGGGCACAGTGCCCAACATGGATGGCACTCACTGCCAACTTCAGATGCCACCCTAGACCACCAGAGAATGGGCCCCTATTAGTGCATCTGTCATTGCCACCCACCAGTTCCTGCCTGTGCCCCCTATCAGTGCCCACCAGTGCCACCTATCAGTGCCCAGTGCCACCTATCAGTACCCATCAGTGCCAACTATCAGTGCCCATCAGTGCCTATTATCAGTGCCCATCACTGCTGCATATCAGTGCCTGTCAGTGCTGCTTATCAGTGCCTCCTATCAGTGCCCATCATTGCTGCATATAAGTGCCTCATCATCAGTGCCCATCAGTGTCAGCTCATCAGTGCCGCCTCATCAGTGCCAATCAGTACTGCCTCATTAGTGCCGGGCAGTGTAGCCTCACCAGTGCCCATCAGTGAAGAAGAAAAACAGTCCTTTTTTATTTGTAGCACAAAAAATAAAAACTGCAGAGGTGATCAAATACCACCAAAAGAAAGCTCTATTTGTGGGAACAAAATGATACAAATGTTGTTTGGGTACAGTGTCGCACGACCGTGCAATTGTCATTCAAACCGCAACAGCACTGAAAGCTGAAAATTGGTCTGGTAGGGAAGTGTTCTAAGTGCCCAGTATTGAAGTGGTTAAGTATCAGGTGATTCTGTGATGTTGTATCAGTAACTGGTATGCATTAAAATTTACATACAACCTTATGCCCCCTCTGTGCAGTGACAAATAAATAAAATAAATATAACTATTTAAACCTTGGAAAGATTTCTGGTATAATACGTAAATGTACAGTTTTTATTACTTTCGAAAAGTTCTAAACATTATTTGCCAGTTCGAAGGTGCAGCTTTGTAATAAAAGTATCACCCTGCGGTACTAAATATTGCAGAGCTCAGCTTCAAAGGATTAACCTCCAGGCTGGAGGTGTCCAGGCCCTCTGCTTTACGGATGTAACAGTAAGGCTTCAAAGATGTCACATCAAGTCTTCAAAGATGCAAGTAGGCAACTTCAAACATGGAATAATGCAGCAGTGTGGCTGTAAGGTGTAGTATCAGCATCATCGGATGCAATCTTGTCTTTTCAAAGGAGCTAACCAGAATGCCCAAATCAAAATGAATTTCCAGCTGATTATTTGACCTAGTTTTTTCTGTACTCTGATTTTCATTATAAAGCCTGTTTCAAACCACTCATTTATAAAGTAATTTTCTTATTGTCCAAACATAAAGATACAACTTAGACATTAAAAATAACTGACAAACAGCATCTGAGGAGTATTTTTGCCTGCATTCATAAAACAGCAGGTACTGTATATACCCACTTATCAGCCTGTGATTAAAACACCAATTAAAAGTAGAACGGTCCTTTATTTGTGTTTTATTTTTGTCACATGAACCTGCGCTCTATTTTCCACATCACACCTAGCTCAGCAAGAATAGACCACTCCAATGTCCTCAAGAGTTGTAATCATTTTTGACAGCGTGACTCTGAACAGGAGCCACTGTCAATCACTCTATGCAGCACAGAACAGAGGAAATGTCAACCTGTAAGAATGCCCTAAAGCTGACAATGCTATCAGGGGAATTGCATCCCCCTGTTTAGCATGGTCAGCATAAAATAGGAAATGCGGCTAGGATGAAGATCACCAAATATTTACTAGCTATTCAGTACATCAGTAAAGCTGTTTATCTTATTAAATGTATACGTAGTTTAGCAATATACATTATTTTCTAACATTTTGTAGGTTGAGAGATAAATGTGTATTTAGAGTCTTACAGGAAGCATCAGTGCAGATTTCTTTGGCTATAATACATTAACACTCCTTTCAGACTTTGCATTAAGGTCATGTTCCGGTTAATGCATCACACCGCAATGCACAAAATGTACGCTGTGGTGGGCTACAGTGTGGGAGCATTACCTGCTACTGTAACTGCCCTGGAATTTAATTCAATATGAACAGCACCACAGCACATCAAAGTAAAGGGGTTCCTATATTTATTTAACATGCTAAAAGTTTATCAACCTAATAACATAAAGCAAGGAACAGGTTGTGCACTTCAAAAAATATATAAATGTATCAAAATGAAGAAAAGTCTGCAATCCACCCATAAATAGTGGCGTACATCACAAAAATATGTAAGCAGGTGCACTTAGCTAGTCTGTCACTAGGTGGCTCTGTTCCAAAATAGTTAAAAAAGGAAATCAGGCGATCGGGTGTTAGGTCCCCTTTTTGATAAAGCCTTCCTGTAGAGATGTCATGGGTTTAGTCACATATGTAAACTACCCCCGTAGGAATTGCAGATGAAAGGGATCCCCCACTCCTGCACAGCCAGGCACACCAAATTTTCACAAGCACCCAGAGTCAGAGAACAGTATGTGGCTTTGTTTTTGTAATTTATTAGAGGGTTAGCAACTTGGATAGGGATGGGAAGTTATGGGGTGCCCATTTGACTTCAACAACTTCAGGGACAACTTTACGATATACTGTACATCAACAGTATCTCACAAAAGTGAGTACACCCCTATTTTTGTAAATATTTTATTATATCTTTTCATGTGACAACACTGAAGAAATTACACTTTGCTACAATGTAAAGTAGTGAGTGTACAGCTTGTATAACAGTGTAAATTTGCTGTCCCCTCAAAATAACTCAACACACAGCCATTAATGTATAAATCACTGGCAACAAAAGTGAGTACAACACTAAGTGTCCAATGGGCCCAATTAGCCATTTTCCATCCTCGGTGCCATGTGACTCACTAGTGTTACAAGTTCTCAGGTGTGAATGGGGAGCAGGTGTGTTCAATTTGGTGTTATCGCTCTCACTCTTTCATACTGGTCACTGGAAGTTCAACATGGCACCTCATGGCAAAGAACTCTCTGAGGATCTGAAAAAAAGAATTGTTGTTCTACATAAAGATGACCTAGGCTATAAGCAGATTGCCAAGCCCCTGAAACTGAGCTGCAGCGTGGTGGCCAAGACCATACAGTGGTTTAACATGACAGGTTCCACTCAGAACAGGCCTTGCCATGGTCGACCAAAGAAGTTGAGTGCACATGCTCAGCATCATATTCAGAGGTTGTCTTTGGGAAATAGACATATGAGTGCTGCCAGCATTGCAGCAGAGGTTGAAGGGGTGGGGGGGTCAGCCAGTCAGTGCTCAGACCATATTCCACACACTGCATCAAATTGGTCTGCATGGCTGCCGTACCTCTTCTAAAGGTGATGCACATGAAAGCCCGCAAACAGTTTGCTAAAGACAAGCAGACTAAGGACGTGGATTACTGGAACCATGTCCTGTGGTCTGATGAGACCAAGATAAACATATTTAGTTCAGATGGTGTCAAGTGTGTGTGGCGGCAATACAGGTGAAGAGTACAAAGATAAGTGTGTTTTGCCTACAGTCAAGCATGGTGGTGGGAGTGTCATGGTCTGGGGCTGAATGAGTGCTGCCGACACTGGGGAGCTACAGTTAATCGAGGAAGCCATAATTGTCAACATATACTGTGACATACTGAAACAGAGCATGATCCCCTCCCTTCAGAGTCTGGGCCGCAGGGCAGTATTCCAACATGATAATGACCCCAAACACACCTCTAACATGACCACTGCCTTGCTAAAGAAGCTGAGGTTAATGGTGATGGACTGGCCAAGCATATCTCCAGACCTAAACCCTGTTGAGCATCTGTGGGGCATCCTCCAATGGAAGGTGGAGGAGCGCAAGGTCACCAGCTCCTTGATGTCGTCATGGAGGAGTGGAAGAGGATTCCAGTGGCAACCTGTGAAGCTCTGGTGAACTCTGTGCCCAAGAGGGTTAAGGCAGTGCTGGAAAATAATGGTGGCCACACAAAATATTGACACTTTGGGCCCAATTTGGACATTTTCATTTAGGGGTGTACTCACTTTTCTTCCCAGTGGTTTAGACATTCATGGCTGTGTGTTGAGTTATTTTGAGGGGACTGCAAATTTACACTGTTATACAAGCTGTGCACTTACTACTTTACATTGTAGCAAAGTGTCATTTCTTCAGTGTTGTCACATGAAAAGGTATAATAAAATATTTACAAAAATGTGAAGGGTGTACTTACTTTTGTGAGATACTGTATATACTGTCTCTGCTCTTCTTTCCTCCAGCACAACACTTGATTGCTCCAGCTGAATCCCTCTTGCTTAGGGATGGGCTGAATCCCCCCCCCCCCCACCGTTCGGTTTGCAGCAGATCTCCCGTACAGGAGAAAATTCCTAACCCGAACAGCGAACCCTATTGAAGTTTATGGGAGCCGTACAGGAAAAAATTAAAAGTGCCCATTTTGAAGGCTTATATTCAAGTAATTGGTCATAAAAGGGGTATGGGGGTCCAGGTACTGCCCTGGGGGACATGTATCAATGCAAAAAAAGTTTTAAAATCAATTGTTTTTCAGGAGCAGTGATTTTAATGATGCTTAAAGTGTTACCAAACCCAGTATTATGAAAATAGTTCATCTGCCCCCCACAGCTTATAAATCTTGTTTTTACATTCAAATACTGCCACTATATACTTTTTGGCAGATCTGTATACCACGGTCATGTGATAAACGGCAGGGTCAGCCCGAGTGCTGAGTGTTCAGGTAGGAGGAGATTTCCACTATAGCCTGTGTCCTCATGCTGTTATGGGAGGCGGAGCTTCCATCAATCAAGATGTAACATCTCACCACTGTGTTCTTTTTTAGTTACTGGACATGGAGGAGGAGAGAGTGAATGGGGTCTCATTTAGAATCTGTATACACGCCCACATGTGTGATGTACATATGATGTGAACTGGCTAGCTCTGAGAACAAGGAAATGTTCTCTCCAGCAATAGAGACGGAACTGAGAATGTGCAGCTGTACTACCCTCACTGTGTATTATCTGGGCTTGCCAAGAGATACCCTGCAGGAGAGGGGGGATCTGTCCATTCAGGATCAAGAAGCCTTTTTACACAATACAGAGGATTAATCCCTTAAGTTCCACAGTGAGTATAACAAGCATTCTATTCTGCATATACAGACTGATTTTACTGTTGTGAGGTTAGTAACACTTTAAAGTGCAACAATAAAAACTAAAATTTCCTTTAAACATAGTGCCTAGGGGGGTCCCCTTAATCTGTCTGTAAAGTGGCACATCTGTAGCATGCATAGAACATGCTGCAAGAAAAATTACATTTATAAAGAAAAAACATTCAGTCAAATCACATTTAAAAGTACTCGTGATTGCAATTGCCGGTATCCAGCTATTGAAATAAAAAAAAAAAAATGGCATGCTCCCCCCCAGCCCCAAAAAAATCCATGCCAGAATCTTCTCTGGGCAAGCAGCTTGTCAGGTCAGAAAAGGAGGGGACGAGCTAGAGCCCCCCCCCCGAACCATACCAGGCCACATGCCCTCAACATGAGGGGATGCTTTGGGGCGGGGGGGCACTGAAAGCTGAAAATTGGCCTGGGCAGGCAGAGGGTGAATGTGTCCTGGATTGAAGTGGTTAAAGTTATTAAGGTAATGCATGTTCTTAATAGAAGGCCAACAAGGATACATGAAAAACTGCTTCTACGGTACATGCCAAGAGGCTTTCAATGCTGGACACATCTTGACATGCAACCTGATCATCTTTTTTATATGTTGTGAGAGGTACAGCCAAAAATTTCCCATCATTGACCAAATATGGCCATTTTCATATTAGAATAATGGGGGGCATCCCTCTCCCTTTCTTTACATTCAGCAAGTGGCTAAGGAATCTGCCAGCTGGCACCTGAATGAGGCTAGATATGCTTCATTGGCTGCCAGGAAGCCGACAGATGCTGGTATTGTAGCAACTCGTGAGCCCTGAGCAGGAAGCTGTCAGATTCAGTTGCTCAAGTTAAAACTAAATGAACTTGTAGAACATGTCAGAACTCCTACTGACACTGTCGCAAGGCCTTTATAAATTAAGTGTGGACTGTTTTATATGGACCACTCCACCAGAAAAGGTGTTTCAAATGCTTTATTGAGTCACCCCCTATGTAGCTAATTGCTTTCACCTGAATCAGTGTAGCAAGTGGTACCTAAAGTAAACCCAAAGACAGCAAAAAAATGTAATATATTGCAGCCTACCAGTTTTTAGACATGACTGCTGCGTTAATTTTCATTTTTCAGGCTCAGAATATTTTTAGCAAGTACAGAATTTACCTATTCAGCTTGCCAAAGTACAGGGTGGGCCATTTATATGGATACACCTTAATAAAATGGGAATGGTTGGTGATATTAACTTCCTGTTTGTGGCACATTAGTATATGTGAAGGGGGAAACTTTTCAAGATGGGTGGTGACCATGGCGGCCATTTTGAAGTCGGCCATTTTGAATCCAACTTTTGTTTTTTCAAGGAAGAGGATCATGTGACACATTAAACTTATTGGGAATTTCACAAGAAAAACAATGGTGTGCTTGGTTTTAACGTAACTTTATTCTTTCATTCGTTATTTACAAGTTTCTGACCACTTATAAAATGTGTACAATGTGCTGCCCATTGTGTTGGATTGTCAATGCAACCCTCTTCTTCCACTCGTCACACACTGATAGCAACACCGCAGGAGAAATGCTAGCACAGGCTTCCAGTATCCGTAGTTTCAGGTGCTGCACATCTCGTATCTTCACAGCATAGACAATTGCCTTCAGATGACCCCAAAGATAAAAGTCTAAGGGGGTCAGATCGGGAGACCTTGGGGGCCATTCAACTGGCCCACGATGACCAATCCACTTTCCAGGAAATTGTTCATCTAGGAATGCTCGGACCTGACATCCATAATGTGGTGGTGCACCATCTTGCTGGAATTATGATGTCGGTGATAGGAAATTGCTGGCCATAAGTCGGCTTTGGAGGAATGGCGGTACCTCCTGGAAGGAGCAGCTCACCCGGTATTGGTTTTTAATGACCATAAAAACCATTAAAAAAAACCATATGCTGTGAAGACCCTCTTCCTATTGAAAAAACAAAAGTTGGATTCAAAATGGCCGACTTCAAAATGGCCGCCATGATCACCACCCATCTTGAAAAGTTTCCCCCCTCACATATACTAATGTGCCACAAACAGGAGGTTAATATCACTAACCATTCCCATTTTATTAAGGTGTATCCATATAAATGGCCCACCCTGTACAGTGTCCCTGTCACTTACTGTGAGCTAAAAATACAGGTTAAACAATGTTACCTCTCTTTCGTAAACTATTAGTCCTATCAATCCACCATGCAATGGAGAATTACAAAGGCATACATGTTTGAAGTTCAGCCTGTGTGACAACCCTGCCTACTTAAGTATGATGGAGAAATGAGTGTAGACACGAAGGGACCAGAAGTGTTTTACTTGCATGATCGCCAAGTGAAAATAAAGGTAATAAAGCCAGAAAGAAGAGAAAACAAATTAAGCCACAACATACAGAATAAGAACTGGCAAGCTGCGATATATATTATATTTTTTTGTTTTTAAGTTGGGTTAAGATACTCTGTAATTACAGTACTCTGAAATCAATGTGATGCTAATTAGATAAGTAGTTAAAAATCTCAACAGCCAAGGTATATTAATGCCCTTGTAATCTTAAGCTTAAAGTACAGTATATGTAAAGGAAGCCTTTTTTAGGCTGGATTCACACCATTGCAGTGCGAATTCCAGCTCCTTTGCCTGTGTGAAGGACAGGAGATTGGCGGCTCTCCTGACAGGGGGGTCTGCGCCCCCAGAAACCACAAGGGAGCCCACCAGGACCACCAGGGAATGCCCATCCAGGGAACACCAGGGAGACGACCAGGGAGCCCACCCTGACCACCAGGGAGCCGATCCCAGAACACCTGACAGTGCAATCTGTCATTGCTACCCACCAGTGCCCACCAGTGCCATCTATCAGTGCCCACCAGTTCCATCAACCAGTGCCTCCTATCAGTGCACAGTGCCACCTATCAATGCCCATCAGTGCCCATTAGTGCCACTTATCGGTGCCCATCAGTGCTGCATATCAGTGCCACCTATCAATGCCCGTCAGTGCTGCTTATCAGTGCCACCTACCAGTGCCCATCAGTGCCGCATATAAGTGCCTCATCATCGGTGGCAGTCAGTGCCACCTCATCAGTGCAGCCTCATCAGTGCCAATCAGTACTGTCTATAATTAAAAGTACTTTCTGAAAATACCCCGGAGCTTGACTTTGAATTTGACTATAATGTTTCACACTTCAAATGCTTACAGGGTAATACTGAAAATTCTGAATTAACCCTTTGCACACCACTATATACCCTTACATCTTTCTCGCATATTTTTTTGCATAAAAACATAGATTTTGCATAGTTGCATTGATCCGGTTGGACCAATGTACAGTAGGTATACAGTGCATCCGGAAAGTTTTCACAACACTTCACTTTTCATACATTTTGTTATGTTACAGCCTTATTCCAAAATGGATTAAATTTATTATGTTCCTTAAAATTCTACAAACAATACCCCATAATGACAAAGTGAAATAAGTTTGTTTGAAATCTTTGCAAATTTATTAAAAATAAAGAACGAAAAAAATCATAAGTATTCACATCCTTTGCCATAACACTCAAAATTGAACTCAAGTGCATCCTGTTTCTACTGATCATCCTTGAGATGTTTCTACAACTTGATTGGAGTCTACCTGTGGTCAATCCAGTTGATTGGACATGATTTGGAAAGGCACACACCTGTCTATATAAGGTTCCACAGTTACCAGTGCATGTCAGAGCACAAACCAAGCCATGAAGTCCAAGGAATTGTCTGTAGACCTCTGAGACAGGATTGTATCGAGGCACAGATCTGGGGAAGGGTAGAGAAAAATGTTTACAGCATTGAAGGTCCCAATGAGCACAGTGGCCTCCATCACCCATAAATGGAAGAAAATTGGAACCACCAGGACTCTTCCTAGAGCTGGCTGCCCAACCAAACTGAGCGATTGGGGGAGAAAGGCCTTAGTGAGGGAGGTGACCAAGAACCCGATGGTCACTCTGACAGAGCTCCAGGATAGAGGAGAAGCAGAAGAACATCCATCTCTGCAGCACTCCAAGAATCAGGCCTGCATGGAAGAGCGGCCAGATGGAAGCCACTCCTTAGTAAAAGGCACATGACAGCCCACCTGGAGTTTTCCATAAGGCACCTGAAGGACTCTCAGACCGTGAGAAATAAAATTCTCTGGTCTGATGACACAAAGATTGAACTCTTTGGCCTGAATGACAAGCGTCATGGCTGGGGGGACCCAGGCACCGCTCATCACTTGGCAGCACTGCTTAATACCTGCTGGTGAGTAAACAGTAAAAAGAGAAAAAAATATAAATATATTTATAAAAATAATATTGCGAATAGGGCAAGGTGTTTAAATCTCCTTTAACAGAGTGCTGGTGATAAGGGTGCAATACTAATTGTATTCATTTCAATACCAGATCAACAAATAGCTATGTGCAAACAAATAAATTTCATATGGTACATAAAAAAATAATGAGTTAATTAACCCCTTCCTTACTGGGCACTTAAACCCCCCTCCTGCCCAGACCAATTTTTGGCTTTCAGCGCTGTCGCATTTTGAATGACAATTGCGCGGTCGTGCGACATTGTACCCAAATAAAATTTGCGTCCTTTTTTTCCCACAAATAGAGATTTCTTTTGGTGGTATTTGATCCCCTCTGCGTCATTTCTGATCACCGCTATAAACAAAAAATGAGCGACAATTTTGCAAAAAAGAACAATATTTTTTACTTTTTTGCTAAAGTACAAATCCATTAAAAAAAATATTCATCAGTTTTGGCCGATATTTATTCTTCTACATATTTTTGGTAAAAAAAAAAATCGGGATCGGCGTATATTGATTGGTTTGCGCAAAAGTTATCGCGTCTACAAACTGGGAACTGATTTATGGCGTTTTTATTATTTTTTTTTTTTACTAGTAATGGCGGCGATCTGCAATTTTTATCGGGGCTGCGATATTGCCGCAGAAATTACGGACATTTTTTACACATTTTTGGGACCAATGACAATTATACAGCGATCAGAAATTTAAATATCCACTGATTACTGTGTAAATGTCATTGGCATTGAAGGGGTTAACCTGCAGGGGGCAGTGAATGGGTTAAATATGTTCCCTGGGTGTGTTCTAACTGTGGGGGGGGCAGGGCTGGCCGGGACATAACAGATCTAACTGATCCCAGTGACAGGGATCAGTAGATCTGGTATGTCCCCTGTCACAGAATGGGGAACTGCCGTGTTTACATCGGCGGTTCCCCGTTCTGAGGCTCCTAAAAGAGTTTGGCGGGTCTCGGGCGGACATCGAGTCCGCCCGAGCCACGGGCACGCTCGCGCGCATGATAAAAAGCTAGTTCATGCAAATAACATCAACTCTGTGCAAACTTGTCCTCCAACAGGTAGATTGGAGGCTCACCTCAAGCCAAGATCCTAATGGGCCTATTCACATATGGAAAAACAAAGTGATATCCAGGTCTCCTCCCCTCAGTGATGCTATTAAGGCTTCCAAATGCTCAACCGATGGTATATATACAAACATAAAAAAGAGAAAGAAGCCTCCACTAGTGCAATATGTCTATCTAAAAGTCAAGGTAACAGATGACAGAGCCCCTCCTTAAAATGCACTCACATTTACTAAGGTAAAAAACAGCATAAGATTCACCAATAATTAAGGTAACCACGCATGGGTCTCACGTGTCACAGGTAAGTACAACCGCCAGGCTGGACCTCTACATGTTTCACCACATCATGTGGCTTCATCTGGAGGAATAAGCCAAGCGGGGGTAATCAGGGTACTTAAATAATATGTGGCTAGCACACTTGTAACAGCTGAGTGGAATTCAATAATCGGCGCCTGCGCTGTGCGCATTGGCTGTCCGCACACGCTCAGTAGCTATTTCATATATACCTAGTGGGATGACAGAGATTAGCTGGACTACTCCAAAATTGCCACTGTGAATTGACGACGGTGATGGCCAAATAGTATAATAATGGCTGGGTATATGCATAGTGTGAAGACAGAAACTAGCTGGACTACTCCAAAATGGCCGCCGTGAATTGACGGCGGTGATGGCTAGATAGTAAGATAATGGCTGGATGTGAGGACTACTAAGAGCCCCAAATAGTGAAGATAAAAGGCAATAACTGTAAGGCTATTCAGTCTGCAGGCTGATTGCCGATGACTGAAAAACCTGACAGGGCCGCTTTCCCCCAGCCAAAAGTGACTGAGGACAGTCCCTTTCTCTGTAGCCTCAGCCGCACAGATGTATGAATAGGAAACACTCCAATGCTTCCTGCTCATTCACAAACTGAAGCACAGTAAACACAATGTACTATGCTTCTGTGATAAATGGACACAGGAGTGATTGGTAACGATCACTCACTGTGTTCATTCAGGAAGGGAAGGGGCCAGTAAATGACATATTTACCAGTCCCTTCTCCTGCTCTCCATCCTTAAACATCCCCCTGTTTGCCCACAGCAGCCTCTGGCAGGAGAGAAGAGGAGGGAAGCTGGCAGCGCTGCAGGGAAAAGGGGCACACAGTTTACCCTGACAGCACATGAAAGGGGTGTATGTGCTAGAACCAAAGAAGAGGAGAAACTGGCAGCGCTGCAGGGGAAGGTAGAAGAGAATCAATGTCTGCAATAAGACAGTACAACCGTACCTCCTGCTCAGCAGGTGCCTGGGCCCCCCTTTGGAACTGATGGGGTCTGGGCCCAGTACAGGAGGGCTGGCTGTACTGCCTTATCAGTGGCTCTGGATGTAATTGGTGGCAAAGGTGCTTGAACAAAGTATTAAGCAAAGGCTGTGAATACTTATGTATATGAGATTTTCTTCATTTTTTATTTTTATTAAATTTGCAAAAGATTTCAAACAAACGTCTTTCATGTTATCATTATGGGGTATTGTTTGTAGAATTTTGAGGAAAATAATGAATTTAATCCATTAAAATAAGGCTGTAACATAACAAAATGTGGAAAAAGTGAAGCGCTGTAAATACTTTCTGGATGCACTGTACATGTGCCATAACTGACCAATCCCTGTATAATCTAGACATCACCATATAGGCGCTGCTACTACAGCTTCTGGGTCTCGTGCCAAGTGGCTGCCCTGCTGCATAGTGAACACAGTGGGACATTTACTTGGCACGGGCGCCATTCAGAGAACACCGACCTGCCTCACCTCTCCACCTCATCCAACCAGAGAATGATTTGCATTGATTGATAAAATGCAAAGTGTTCTCTGAATAGAACAGGACCTAGTACCTTGTGGTACACCACTAGTGACTTTTTGCTGATACAAATTAACTCCATTTACAGCCACATTTTGAAATCTATCCTATGACCAACTGCGTATCCACTGTACCACCCAAGCGTTAAATTCAAGCTTGTATAACTTTTTTTATAAAATAATTATTTGGACATTTATCAAATGCTTTGCTGAAATCAATATGGGCTATGTCCACAACACCGCCCTGATCCAAAACACGTGTAATATATTTAAAAGATTTAATCAGAGAAAAACTTAATGAGAGAAAATCATTTGCATGCTGTAGTAGCTTGAAACATTTTACAATTGATTTCCTCCCATTTTCTCAGTTTTTGATTAAATACTAGCTACCAGGTCTTTTCTGTCTTTCAACCATATTAGATGTCTTCTAAAGCCACAGTGGAGTCTGTTAAGATAGAAATATGCCGTGAGCAATCAGAAAATGATTAATCTATGTCGCATACAGAAATGTATTTAAATATATATACTAAATATTGTTGTTACCTACCAGACACTTCAGCTTTGCTTTAGGTATTATTATCACTGTGAACGTTACAACATGCCCATAAGCAAAACTGATACCACTGACTCACCACAGTAAAAACAGACACTTTGAAATAGTCTGTCTAAAAATATCAACCTGTGCCTATTTTTATGTCAGTGGTTCACAGATGTAGATGAGCAACAGTGATAAGCAGATGAATAGATGTCACAGGGACAGCATGAGAAAGAAGGTTCAATTAGGTATGCTGCTTGTCTAAGAATCGCATGTTCTACAACAAAGTTACCTTCATCAAGTTATATGGTGGTATACACAGTATCTCACAAAAGTGGGTACACCCCTCACATTTTTGTAAATATTTTATTATATCTTTTCATGTGACAACACTGAAGAAATGACACTTTGCTACAATGTAAAGTAGTGAGTGTACAGCCTGTATAACAGTGTAAATTTGATGTCCCCTCAAAATAACTCAACACATAGCCATTAATGTCTAAACTGCTGTCAACAAAAGTGAGTACATCCCTATGTGAAAATTACCAAATTGGGCCCAATTAGCCATTTTCCCTCCCCGGTGTCATGTGACTCGTTAGTGTTACAAGGTCTCAGGTGTGAATGGGGAGCAGGTGTGTTAAATTTGGTGTTATCACTCTCACTCTCTCATACTGCTCACTGGAAGTTCAACATGGCACCTCATGGCAAAGAACTCTCTGAGGATCTGAAAAAAAGAATTGTTGCTCTACATAAAGATGGCCTAGGCTATAAGAAGATTGCAAAGACCCTGAAACTGAGGTGCAGCATGACGGCCAAGACCATATAGAGGTTTAACAGGACAGGTTCCACTCAGAACAGGCCTCGCCTTTGTTGACCAAAGAAGATGAGTGCACGTGCTCAGCTTCATATCCAGAGGTTGTCTTTGGGAAATAGACATATGAGTACTGCCAGCATTGCTGCAGATGTTGAAGGGGTGGGGGGTCAGCCTGTCAGCGCTCAGACCATACACCGCACACTGCATCAAATTGGTCTGCATGGCTGCCGTACCTCTTCTAAAGGTGATGCACAAGAAAGCCTGAAAACAGTTTGCTGAAGACAAGCAGACTAAGGACATGGATTACTGGAACCATGTCCCGTGGTCTGATGAGACCATGATAAATGTATTTGGTTCAGATGGTGACAAGCGTGTGTGGTGGCAACCAGGTGAGGAGTACAAAGACAAGTGTGTCTTGCCTACAGTCAAGCATGGTGATAGGAGTGTCATGGTCTGGGGCTGCATGAGAGCTGTTGGCACTGGGGAGCTACAGTTCATTGAGGGAACCACGAATGCCAGCATGTACTGTGACATACTGAAGCAGAGCATGATCCCCTCCCTTAGGAGACAGGGCCACAGGGCAGTATTCCAACAAGATGACGAAGCCAAACACACGTCCAGGACGACCACTGCCTTGCTAAAGAAGCTGAGGGTAAAGGTGATGGACTGGCCAAGCATGTCTCCAGACTTAAACCCTATTGAGCATCTGTAGGGCATCCTCAAATGGAAGGTGGAGGAGGACTCTTACATCCACCAGCTCCTTAATATCATCATAGAGGAGTGGAAGAGGACTCCAGTGGCAACCTGTGAAGCTCTGGTGAACTTCATGCCCAAGAGGGTTAAGGCAGTGCTGGAAATGAATGGTGGTCACACAAAATATTAACACTTTAAGCCCAATTTGGACATTTTCACTTAGGGGGTGTACTCACTTTTGTTGCCAGCTGTTTAGATATTAATGGCTGTGTGTTGAGTTATTTTGAGGGGGCAGCAAACTTACACTGTTATATAAGCTGTACACTCACTACTTTACATTGTAGCAAAGTGTTATTTCTTCAGTGTTGTCACATGAAAAGATATAATAAAATATTTACAAAAATGTGAGGGGTGTACTCACTTTTGTGAGATACTGTACAACCTTGACACAAAAATCCAGTGTATAAAAATGTAAATAAAAGTTGACATTTATTTCCGTTTAATGGCCTATTGTTAAAGAGGATCCAGACTCAGGACATTTTAAAGTGTATCTACCCCCCCCCCCTTTAAAGGAAAAAAAAAACAACAACAAATGGTTACTTACCCTCCATCAGGTATACTGTAGCAAGTTTGTTCTCATCAATCAGTAGGCTTGTTTTTCCATTACTCTGCGTGTGTACCAATAACAGCTGTTCCTGCAACTTTTTTTTATAAGATAATGATTTTCCCCCTTGTGTATCTTTATGTAGCAACAACATTGTCATCTTAGGACCCACTCATCCCTTATGCACTATAAGCTGGCTGCGCATTGGCACATACATATGAGACCTGCCTACTCCACAGTTACCAGCTTCTGTAGTGCCCATGGTTATGACATGTGTGACCACGAAATAGGAGTGCACAGTCGGAAAGCAGTGCCAATATAGAAGTGGCCTTCTAATGCCAATAAGTACAGTTTCTTTTCTTTAAAAAAAGCTATGCTAATTCTTCTGAATACAATAAGTAATAATGACATTTGTGGTTAAGATTTATTATTTAAATTAATTGTAAACCTCAGAAAGTATATCCCCTGTTAGTGTGCATTTGTGTCAATTAAGAGCACTAAGTGTTATTTCTGTCTGCTGTCTTGTTCCTCTGCTATCAGCATGAGACACTTCTGACACGTTTTCCTGACACCAAGACAATAAAAGGTGACATGTGATGGATCTCCAACTGATTGAAGGCCTCAGTTCTGTTCCTGTGTGATGTGTGTCCCTTCCCTCCAATCAGCTCTCAGGGCTCTCCTCACTTACCTCTGCAGAGTGCAACTTCAGCTCTCCACCCCCAGACAAGTTTTTACATTTTGGATTTTGAACAGATGTAGAGGAGAGAAGACTGCAGATGGACAGGTAAAACTTATATAGGAGGATTTTTTTCATCTCTGTGTATTACCCGAAGCCAGTCACATCACTGGGTATATGTAAAAATGTGGTTAAAGGGGAGTGGTTGGGGGGCAGTAAAAATGCAGCTCAGCCTCTGCAATGCTCCCACCTCCTGGGTCCCTCTGTTCACCTGATGGGGTCCAGGAAAATTTAATTATACACCCCCTTAGCAAGTAGGCACAGGAAGTAAGGTTTAGTAAGCACTATTTTTTTATTTGGAAGGAATGAACTATAAAGCTGCCTGGGCTCCCTTGTTGAGCTGATAGGGCCCGGGCCTGGTACAACAGGGCTGGTTGTGCTGTGTTATCAGCAGCCCTGATGCTTTTGTGGGGCTAGAGGATCAGAGTGTGAGCAAACACGATCTCTGCTTCTAATCTGTTTATAGTGTGCAAAAGTGATCTCTGCTTGTAATCTGTTTATAGCAGTGGTCCCCAACCTTTTTGGCACTGGGGACGTGGAAGAAAATTGTGCTGAGGCCCGAGGGGGGGGGGGGGGGCGCACGGTGAGGGGTTATGCGATTTTTCACTGGCAATTTGTCAGGGAAAATGGCTGGTGTTGGCGCTTCAATCATCACTGCACCATGGTTGGTATGGTGTCAGGATGATTGAGGTGCATTTCTATTATTATATTGTAATATAAAATGAAATAGTTCTACTCACCATAATGCAGAATCAGTGGGAACCCCGAGTGTGTTACTTGCCATCACATGGAGCATGTCACTGGCCACGTCACCTGCCACCAGATGCGGATTGTCACTTGCCACGCTGCCTGCCTCCAGATGAGGATGCCACTTGCACGCTGCTTGCCACCAGATGAGGATGCCACTTGCACACTGCCTGCCACCAGATCAGGATTGCCACTTGTCATGCTGCCTGCCACCAGGTGAGAATGCTGCTTGCCATGCTGCCTGTCACCAGGTGAGGATGCCACTTGCCATGCTGCCTGCCACCAGATAAGGATGTCACTTGCCATGCTGCCTGCCACCAGATGAGGATGACACTTGCACGCTGCCTGCCACAAGATGAGAAAGCCACTTCCCATGCTGCCTGCCACCAGATGAGGATGCTACTTGCCACGCTACCTGCCACCAGACGAGGATGCCACTTGCCACGCTGCCTGCCACCAGATGAGGACTGCCACGCTACCTGCCTCCAGATGAGGATGCCACTTGCCACGCTGCCTGCCACCAGATGAGGATTGCCACGCTGCTTGCCACCAGATGAGGATGCCACACTGCCTGCCACCAGATGAGGATTGCCACTTGTCACGCTGCCTGCCACCAGATGGGGATGCCACTTGCCACGCTGCCTGCCACCGGATGAAGATGCCACTTGCACGCTGACTACCATCAGATAAGAATGCCACTTGTATGCTCCCTGCCACCAGATGAGGATGCCACTTGCCACTCTGCTTGCCAACAGATGAGGATACCACTTGCAAGCTGCCTGCAACCTGCCTGACAGTGCCACCAGATGAGGAAGTCACTGTGGTCAGTTCTGAGGCAGGAGAGCGGTGATACAGTGCGGGCAGTGAGAGATGTCATCTCTCTGCTCCCCGCCGCACCTCCGACACTGAAGAGTCCCACGCAGTGAGAGATGATATCATCTCTCTGCTCCCCACACTCAACAGTTGCGCTGTGAGTGCGGAAGTCGAAGGAGCAGTGATGCAGAGAGCTATGTCCTCTCTGCTCACCAGCCTGGCCGCATCTCATGCCGTCAGCCCGCGG
Source organism: Glandirana rugosa (assembly GCA_018402905.1). Taxonomy (NCBI): domain Eukaryota; kingdom Metazoa; phylum Chordata; class Amphibia; order Anura; family Ranidae; genus Glandirana; species Glandirana rugosa. The sequence continues at coordinate 941,754 of BLSH010115851.1, forward strand.
CCCTACTGCAGAGGGGCCACGGCCTGGCAATGGGCCATGACCCATAGATTGGAGACCCCTGGTTTATAGTGTGCAAAATTGATCTCTGCTTCTAATCCGTTTATAGTGTGCAAAATGATCTCTGCTTCTAATCTGTTTATAGTGCGCAAAAATGATCTCTGCTTCTAATCTGTTTATAGTGCGCAAAAATGATCTCTGCTTCTAATCTGTTTATAGTGTGCAAAAGTGATCTCTGCTTCTAATTCAGAATTATAGAATAATGTTGCTTGTTTATAGTGGTTTCTTTTTCACATTACACTGTTCACATTATTCCTAGCTAGATAAGATATTAATTATAGGTCTGATTTAAGGTGTATTTTTTTTAAAGCAATGAATCTTTCATTCACCAAACACCGGCTGCAGGAGAATCTTCCAGATTCATGTGTTTTAAAAAATCAATACATTGATTTAACACCTGCAAATGCTTTATAAATATGCCCCTAGGTGTTAAAATATAGTAATGGATAAAATAAAATGACATATACTGTAGTCTGTCACTAGTCCAACCCAGTAACTTAAATTTACTACCTGTTGATCCTGCCAATAGAGACATTATTTTTCCACTTCCAGTGACAGGGTGACAACTCTGTTTACTCTGAACTAAAATTGAGCAGCAGCATTGTCACCCTGTGGATGGGGTGTTCTTAAATAGACTTTAAATTTAAAGACTTTAAATAAAACTTTAAATAGTGACAGAAAAAAACAAAAAGTGACAGGTGCCAAATATCCTTTTTTGATCCCCCCATTTTAGCCATGGACATGGAAATGCTAAGCCGCCCCTTGCCTCTGGAGGTGCTATGCTGCCTTTGGGGTGCCAGAGGAGTGCTGCTACACTTCTATAAGTTACAGAATATTCAGCTACTGAGCTTATCTTTACCTTTCTTATTTGAACCACCTGACATTTTTTCAAGCGTTTAAGAAGTCAAACCATGTGACGGGTAACCAGAGTGTTTGCAAGAGCTCATTTAGAGAATTTCAGAAGCAGAGTAATTTGTATATTATTATGTGTGTCATGTGGCAGGATCTGGGCTGGTTGCTCAAGGTTACCCTGCTTTATTGCAAAGGACAGTTGCATTGTCTCTTCTTACATAAATAAACATACCTGCCTGCTTGTGGTCTTCTTTAGAAGGTACACCAAGCTGTGCATGCACATCTCAGTGTACATTCTCGGCATGCCTTGATGCCAGAATGACTGGACTCTTGCGCACACGGGAGTTATATCATTTCACACTGCATTCCTTGAGCAATAGTGAGCACCTGTAGACTTTAGTTCTACTTTAGGAATTAATATTTAACAATAAGAAATACTTATTACTGTTTATCAGCTTTGATATCAGCCATGTATAGAAACAAATTACATATGAAACCATGTAACCACATTGTTGCTAAAATGTTACACGCTTGGTCCCAAGTTTCCAATAACTCTGAAAACCTCACTTTTCAAAGATTTAGTCCACACTAAAAATCTTGTTAAATATGTTTTTGTTTTTATAAATTAAAAAATGGCATCTTACAGATGAAAAGCATTTGAGCAAAACCTTTGTTGGGATTTATATTCTCTTCCTATCTATTTGTAATGACTATTTGCTGCTGGGCCAAAGCTAATTGCTGTCTTGCCGATTCGTTGGCTTTGGTTCTTTGATAGTCTTTGGGTCAGAACAACAGAGATCTGACCCCATTAGATGCAATGAGGTCTGGAGAAAAGGATACTGCAGTGAAGTCTAAAAGTTCAGGAACTCCCATCCCATATACTTTGTCCAGGTTAGTGATTCACTAACTAGTAAAAGTCAGAATAAAGATCAAAATCCCAGAGTAATGCTCCCTTAATCAAGTACATACTCATACCTCCCAACTTTTTGAGATGGGTGCGAGGGATACCTATTAGCAAAAGTATGTCGGCATAGGACACACACCCTGCCACATCCACTTAAAGGAGAATTATATTAAAAAAGGGATTAGTTAAATCCACAAGTGCTTTTTTTACCACTGCTATTCCTTTATACTGGCTTTTGAAATGTACAAATGCAGCAGTTTAGAAATTGGATGAGAGGTTTAGCACTGGGAAACACTTTTTGAAAGATAAAAAGTGCTTTTTATATACAACTATTTAGATCAAACCAAAGGGAGGGACAAATGAGGGGGAATGAGGGACATTGTTCCAAATCAGGGACAGACCCTTGAAATCAGGGACAGTTGGGAACTATGCATATTGTTAAGTGTATCATCTGCAATCTTCATATTACTGTATTTGAATAAGAACTGGAACATTATCTATTAATCTCGGGTTTAAGTTTAGCAAGATGGATTAATGAAAAACTGCAGAAAGCTTTCTAACTCTCTGGATCCTCAACAATGCCATTCCCAGTATCCCAAGACTTGTTGAAATATTCATCCACAATCAATATAAAAAGAAATAATCAAAGCATGTATCAGTCCCATCCCATACATAGCAATTTTAACCTTCATACTTTGATTCTTTGCTTGCTGTTTCTAGATTAGTGGCAACATGGAAAAATGAAAACCAATGTCCACACTATCAGCAGTATTTTATTAGTCTCTGGGCAGAGCAGTATTGCAAGCAAATTAATTGGGACTAGGCTTTCAACTGAAATACATCACTGTTTATTCATCACCAGTATGGGGCATTGGGCACAGGGGGCCCATCTCTCATATATATTCCTGGTTTTGTGTAATAAATTACCATCTAGTGCTATGAAGTCCAATAACAAATAGAGCTAATATTTCATTTATCTGAAAACCTGAAATATTGATATACTAGATAGAATAACAACGTAAATTTGCCAACAGAAGTGTACTATGAGGGAAGGTGATTATTTTAAGAAACAGTTATGCGTAACTGCTCTTCGGAGGTAATGTTGTTATAGCAAGTGACTATTTTACTGGATATATTACAGTGTTCCACATCTGTTTTCCTCTGGGATTGCTAACAGTCAACTATTTTTAAGCATATGTCTTTTTTACTCAGTTAATAAGTTGGTTAGTTACTTTGTTTCTAGATGACTATGCCAGCAGATGAGCCACCTGTGTGATTCTAAAGAGTGAGACCATTAACTTTGGTGCTTGCTTATACTTAGAATGCTTTGTACCATAGCAACAAATACAAATTAAGTCATTCCATAAGCAATGCTCTTTGCTCAATACTATTAAAACTGTCTCAAGGCACTACACTCTATTTCCAGCTAGAGCTATTGTTTTTGATAGTTCTTAAGAATATACAAAATAATGAAAATAATAGCATTTTAACACCACCCACAGCCATCATGCCTCAGGTCTGTATCAAAGTTCTCAGAGTATAAAAATAAACATATAGGATACTGACCTGTGTCCCTCAATGGACTTCAAGAAAGGGATTTTACGGTAAGTACAAAAATCCTATTTTTTTTCTCACCCATGGAGGAACACGGAATTTCATAGACTGTTGGGACATCCAAAATTAGAGCAATGAAAGGATTGGCAACATAGCAACAAATGCTAACAGACCCAAGAAAAAGAAAAGAAAACTGGGTACAGTTTGCAGCTCAAATTGCTACCTGAATGACTAGCATCCAAAACTGGCATTAGATGATGCTTGAACATCTCCCTGGTAGTACATAGCAAATGAAAACAGAAGGCCATGAAGCACTCACAATTCAAGTAGAGTGCACCTTGACAGAATGTTTTGAAACTGATTCTTGAGATTATAAACTTTGGTGATGGTCTGTCTGAACCAACTAGAGATGGTGGAGCAAGAAGCCAATGTATCCTTACAGGGTCCATCTGAGATCACAAAAGTGAATCAGAAGTGTTTTCCTGAAAGAGAATGTTGGTGAGAGATAGACTCTAACAGCCCCAAAACACATCAAGACTTGGTGAACTGGAGACAATGTCTTTGGGTAAAAGGCCAAATGACCTTAAACAGGAGCATAATCCTGGGCCTGAACACTACCGTATCCCTATACAAAACTAGAAAGGGCTCTTGTAAGATAAGGCCTCCGGTTCAGACACTTGCCTAATAGAGGTGATAGCTAAACACAACATCGCCTTTTGGGGAGAACAGACAGACAAAATTGTCTCTCTTTTCTTTTTTTTTTAAAAGAATTATTTAGTACAACCAATTCTAAACATGTCTTACAGTTTCATCGATAGGTAAGTTAAACATCATGTATAGTAACAGTGTACATTGTTCATGAGACCAGGCAGTAGCATCACAGTATCATCACCTTCCACATAAGCAGATGCCCGCCCCAGTCCTATATTCATACCCATAATCAAATAAGTATGTACATTCTTTTTTTTTTTTTTATTAAACTTAACCTAACTTTCAACATCCCTCAACATGTCACCAAAAGGATAGAAACTGAATGCCCCCCCCTGTTCACCAGAGCTGACAGCTCCCACAGGACCAGAGCATCCACCTCCCTCCTCTACCGGCCTCCAACCCCTATGCCTGAATTCATTTTTAAAGTATAGTCAGATAGTCAGATCCCCATAGTCCAATGTTCCTCCATCAAGTCATCACCTTATAGCAGCATCTTCCTATCAACAAGGCCTATCCAAAGGTCAGTCATCTAGTCACCTCCATCCTCCTAGTTCAGTCACTAATCCTCACCCCCTACCAATGTATCCCTGGAGTCCACCCACCTATACCACACCTTCCTAAACTTCTTGGGGGCCCCACTAGCCTCATACGTCATACGGTATAAAGGGATATCAGCATTCACCATTTTCAGCCACATCCCCAATGTCAGTTGTTCCCTGTAAATCCATCTTCTAGCACTTCAAAATATAGAATCCGAAGAAACAGTTTGGTATGCACATCAAGCTCATCCTGGTCAAAAATGACCAGCAGACATGTGAGAGCATATATTAGGCAAATCAAAGTTATCTGATATGAACTCCATCACCATAGATCAAAGAGGTCTCACTTTACCACACTCCCACACCATATCAATAAAAGTCCCTTCTGCTCTTAGGCATTTCTGACAGGTTGGGGAGTCTCTTTTGTGCATCTTAAATAATCTAACCGGCGTATAATACATCTGGTGGAGATATCTGAGTTGAATCATCCTATCCGTGGAGGAGATGACCGAACCGAGGTAGGTATCCAGAACCTCCTGCCACAGTTCCTCAGACACTTCTGGTATAAGAGCAGCCCATCTGGATATAGCCCTAGTTATCAACCCACTGTCTCTTGCCCCACTACCGCATAGTATCTAGATATCCGTTTAGCCGGATCAGGGTCCAACAGGACTACCTCCATGTTAGAATTCTGAACCTGAACCTCTTCCCTAACAAACGGTGCTACTGTGGCATGATGGAGCTGAGCGTATCTAAACTGCCATGTCCTGGGTATCCCAAACTGTTCTCGTAATTGGGAAAAAGTATGTAGCCTGCCTTCCTGGTATATATGGTGAAGATATTTTATTCCGAATTTAGCCCATGCATATCCCTATTCCAACTTAAAAAATGCTGGTAGTGATTTATTAAGCCACAGCAGGCTATTAGGAGATTCAAGGGCTCATCTCCCGCCCTCCGAGCACATATATGAAATGTGCGACTAGGGAGTGCTCGTACGGTGCCCACCCTTCTGCCCGGAACTCCCATACACCATATTCAAGAGAGTCTCCTGGGGGTAAAACCGCCAATGTAGGAAGGTCACCTGAGAAGCGAAAAAATAGGAGCACAACTCCGGTAGGGTTAAGCCGTCCATAGTAACAGGTAACTTCAATACTGCTAGAGACCCTGGGAGAACGTGATCCCCACAGAAATGACACCACCATAGTATCTATGTTCCGGAAAATTTGGCTGGACACGAAGACAGGGGAGTTCAAAAGAATATAGAAAAATGTTGGAAGAAAAAACATTTGAAATAAATTAATGTGCCCCATCACCGTAAGTGGGAGATGCTGCCATTTCTGTACCTTCTCACGAAACGCCCCCATCACCGGTGTCCTGTTCAACTCCAAAAACCTAGCAATAGGGAGTTGAACCCTAATCCCCAAATATTTAAAGGATTCAGACCATGGAATAGGACTATCCCCGGGTATCTTTACATTGTCATCTATTGGAAATAAGAAGGACTGTTTCCAGTTAATCTGGAAACCCAAATAATTCCAAATTCCTGGATCAAGCCAAATGCCACTGAGAGCAAGGGGCCAAGATCCTGCAGATACAGTAACATGTCATCCGCATATAGTGAGACACGTTCCTCCAGCTGTCCCACCCGTAGACCCGCAACTTCAGTGCTAGATCGCAACTTGGCCGCCAGGGGCTCACTGGCCAGGGCAAATAGGAGGGGGGTAATGGACAACTTGCCGGGTACCCCGGTAAATTATGCCATTCACCCTTAGTCTCACTAATGGATCAGTGTACAATAGCTTGATCCAGGAAATAAAAACAGGGCCAAAACCATAGAGTTCCAAAAGACGAAATAGGTAGGGCCATTCCACTGAGTCAAAAGCTTTCCTCGTATCTAAAGAGGCCACCACCCTCTCCCCAGAGTTATCATATTTAGCCTGCAGATTTATGAATAGCCTCATAATATTCATCTGAGCACATCTACCAGGATAAATCCTGTCTGATCAGCATTAACAAGCTTTTGGATCACTGTTTGAAGTCTCCCAGCTATAACCTTGGCCAAAATATTTGTATCCACATTCATCAGCGAGATCGGATGGCATGAGTCAAACTCCCTGTAATCCTCCCCTCCTTAGGAATTAGAACTGCTAAAGCTTCTCTCATAGTAAGTGACAGACCACCATCCGACCTGGCTGATTTAAACACTCACAGCAAACCGGATGTGAAATTATCCCCAAATGTGTCATACCACTCTGAGGGAAGACCATCCAAGCCTGGAGATTGCCTGGGAGCAAAGGAGGAAATTCCCTCTCAACCTCCTCTACCGTTATATATCCCATTCCAGGATATCCCTGTCCTCAATTGTCAGAGCAGGGAGATCTACTGTATGTGAGCCAAGTAGGTCTCGAGCTCCTCTCTGCCCTCTGAGGTGCCCAACGTATAGAGCTCCCTATAGCATTGAGTGAAAGCATGTAGAATTTCCATTGAGTCAAAGACCTCAACCCATTGCTGGTCATATATGCTGTTGATATATATAGGGACATAATCTGGTCTAGCTAAGTACGCCAAGAGTCGGCTATTCTTAAATCCAAACTCGAAAATACGTTGCCTTTGAGCAGTTTGGTAGTCTGGTCATTCTGCACAGAGCAGTAGGCTCTGTTTTTTTCCTGCAAGGTCAGTAATCCCTCTCGGGTCTGTCCCTTGACATATTCTGCTTCCACTAAGGATACTTCCTTTTCCCTCACCGTAGAGGCTAACTGTTTCTTAAACCCCTTCACCTCTGATTCAGCATCCCCATTTTCAACCCAGTAGAGTTTAATAGCCTGAGTACATTTAAGCTGAATATATTCCTCCTGCAACCAGCTAGCTTCCATTCTTCAATGATGTATTCCCGGTTTAAACCCCAGACTCAGATCCAGCATGATGGGTGAATGGTCAGAAATCGCTCTAGGCAAATAGACAATCTCCCGCACCATCTGTAGTCCCTCTCCCTCAGAAAGGACTGCATCTATTCTGGATAGTGACCTGTGCGTGGTGCAATAACAAGAGTACTCCTTAGTATTAGTGTCGGGCACGCCAGACATCCTGGAACCCATATGTAGACAACCATCCTGGAGGTGCGCCCAACCTATCCAAGGCTGAGTCCGCCACCGCATTGAATTTGCTCAGAATAAAGATCCTCCCCTCCGCAATCTCAGCCATAGCCTGTAGCATATCATCCAATTGAGAGAGCAAAAAGGGAGGAGGAACATATAGATTCACAAATGTCAGTTACTTATTCTGTACTTTGATCACCAGAATGACATATCTGTCCTTAATATCAGTTTTGACAGCATGTATAGATATAGGCAAAGCTTTAGTAACTAGTGTAGACACTCCCCTGGCATATGAGGAAAAACTAGCATGATAAGCTCCTGCAATGTGGGCCCTCTTTAGAGAGAGAGCCCTGGCGCCCTGTAAGTGCATCTCCTGCAATAAAATTAAATATGGCTTATATTTTTTAATATAATGGAAGACAAGAAAATGTTTAAATTTGGAATTAAGGCCTCAGACATTCCAAGACACGACTCTAAGATTGCCCTCCATAGTTTAACGATCCTACAACCAGCAGAAACACACTCACCCTCTGCCCCCTTTACTCAGGGGCGAAAACAGGGCCCCAGGCCCCCCCCACCTGTAAAAGCTTGCACATAATATAGGTGATACCCCACCACACAGTAGCAGGAGATGAAATACAGTACATATAGTGACCTCCAGGAGTTCCAGTCCAGGCATAAAGATGGTGACCATTGGATAAACCTATCTTACCCCCACCCAGCCCCAACATGCCAAGCACTTAGATCCCATAAAAACGGGTGTGAGACTTACTCAAAGCCCCACAGGCCCCGGCATCCAAGTAAAAGTCTAGTCTTTGGTACCAAAAAAAAGCCCCAGTGGAAAGAAAACAGGAAAAACTTTTGTGCAGAGTACATAATTAGTCCATAGATCTCATTCTAGAGGGTAATGCATAACATCAATGAACAAAAGAAAGACCCCCCCCCTTTTTCTTCTGGTTCAAATGTCAAAACGAGGCAGCCGGACTGCCGGTTATGCGGGCCAGTAATGCAGAGCCCAGATCCCAGTATTAAAGACATATTGGAACAATCAGTTAACTCAAAGGCTCCCCTACATCAACCTTAGGCCCTCTAGTAGTATATCATAGCATCACAGGTTGTTAGGTAGGTCACGGTGAATTGTTCCTCCTAGAATGACGCCAGCCATCCAACCATTCTGAGGCCTCAACTGTGTTACTGAAGAAATAAACTTTCCCTTTATCCACAAGCTGGGTACATCATATTGTCTATTACATTCGTCTCCCTGAGGCGTTTCTTCACCGGCTGAAAGCTTGCCCCTTGTTTCTGCATGGCAGCCGAAATGTCAGGGTAAACTGAGATTCTGTAGCCATTTAACTTCATCTCTGAGCCATTTCTGGCCCCTTTCAGAATATTTTCCCGGTCACGGAAGTGCAAACTTTTCGCTATCATAGGGCGGGGAATAGCCCCTTTCAGCGGCGGTCTCTCCGGGACTTGATAAGCTCTCTCAATAGAAAATAGATTAGTAAAAGTCTCAGGTGCCATATGTTCTTTAAGCCAACTTTCTAGAAACTCTTCCGTATGGGTCCCCTCAGCTCCCTCAGGGGAACCCCACCAACCAAATGTTATTTCTTCTCATGCAAACCTCCATGTCGGCCATCTTTAGTGTATGTTCAGATAGTGTCTTCCTCGCCACATGTACATCAGTCTCCATAGGCCTGATAGTATCCTCCAATGAAGTAACTCAGTGTCACGGATTTATTCTCTAATCTTCTGCATGTCATGTTTCATTAAGGAGAATTCTGTTTTAAGCTCTCCAAAGTGATCAATTAGCTTAGCCTGACAGCCCTGTATGGCTGCCATTATCTGTTTCAGGGACGGTTCCTCTTCTCCTTCCTCTCCCCATTCTGACCTCCTCCTGTGGGGTTCCAGTCTATCCAGGGATCTGTGCGGTTTGTGCTCTCTGGGGTCTGGGACTCACCCAGTCTGTAGAGGAAGGTGCCGACAGAGCACTGTTCTCCCCTCTCATCGGCAGGGGCCATTCCTCATCCTCCTCCTGGCCACCGGCGCCATCTTGGGATCCCCAGTCGAAACGGGCCAGCTGTTTTCGGTGGGGGTGGCTTGTATTTTACCATCCTCGGGATGTGTCAGCTGTGTTCCCGCACACCTACCCCTACAGTCCTTGTCAAAATCGAGCGTTCTGCTCACAGGATATGGCAGGATACAAGACCTACAGACTGAGCTCTGCTTTTCCTGTCTTTAAATGCTGCGTGCCTGCCCCACGACAACATTTTCTGTAATGGGTTCAAAGAGTTGTCTTTTGAAACACAGAGAGAGCCCCATTCAGATCCTATGGAGACACAGGGGAAAATAGGGGAAGAGCTGCATGGAATGAAAACAGCTAAATGCCACTAAGGTAAAGCTAAAGATATGTAATGGCAACTGCTGCACAAAAAAACTGTGCTCAGCTGCTGTACTAATCACACACAAAGGCTCTAATGAAAAAAAAGAAGGGTTCCCCCACTTGACACATCAGAATAGGGTTCCACAGCCTCATGCACACTGGTTTATTGTAAAACGCTGTTTCTCCTGACAGAAGAAAATGTTAAAAACTCGCATAAGCTGCATTTTTTTCAAACCAGTTTAGCAGAATTTGGTGTTTGGGCTTGTATTTATTTATTTGGCCAGAATTTTAATTAATTCTGGCTATTGAAATTAATAAATGCTGAAGTGCTAAACACGTGTAGCGTTTCGCCGCATTTAGCAGAGCCAAGCGTTTTTTCTGAGAACTCTGCTGTTCCTGGATGCACTGGCAGTTGTTTTTCTTTTTTACTACCTCTAAACTCTCCTACCACTAAACGCTGCTAAAAGCTTATGTGTGCATGGCACATAGGCTAACATGCAGGGGAGTTTAGAGGCAGGAAAGAAAATGCCAGACGCCCCTAGGAACAGCTGTAAAAACATAAAGTGTGCATGAGGCCAAATAATGAGAAAACATAAGCAGGAATAGGAAAAGCTGTTCTAACCAGGAGTAACACTCTCTGCAGAATATGCGTAAACTCATTCCCAGTTGTATGGTATAAAGCGCCATTAAAAATCAGAGAACAAAACAAAATAATAGAGCTGCTTGTCACTGATCCAATGAGAAACCATCAAGATAGGTATACAAATCAAACAGCAACCCCGTTTTTCCAGTTACTGATTACTAAAGGCACTAAACTACATAGCAGTGTTTCTCAACCTTTTTTCAGTCAAGGCACTCTTTAAAAATTATGGACAGTCTCAAGGCACCCCATTCTAAAATGTAAAAAATATTATCATTTTACATAATGCAGCAACATCCACACATGTAGGACAACCACTGTTAATGGTACTTTTGCAAACTGGTACTGACAAGTATCCCAATGTGTCTCTTCTCCCTCAGTTTTTCTCCATCACTCAGTTAATGTGACCCCAACACTGATGGAGAAGGGCAGGGGAGGGTCAAACAAGGATCCTATGTAGGTGATTGACATCCTCCATATTAAGACTGGCCATACATAGTCGAATTCCGAACAAATTTTTTTCAAAATCAGAAATTTCTTGCGTTTTGTGATCGGATGGTAGCACCATTAATTTTCGAAATTCGACCAACCAAGCCTTCAATTTCACCTCATGTTGCTACAGAAAAGAAGGCCGGGAATCTTCTTTTCTTTCCAGGAATTTTCTTTTCTTGCACCTATGTGCATTCCTTTTTTCTATTACATTTCTCACATGATTCTCCCATCGTTGATTAGAAAATCATTTGTTTTTCAAAGAATTTCCAACATGCCCGATTACTGGAATTCAATTGCCGCACGAAAATCAGCTGTTGCTGTAGCCCACTATTGGTGCAAAATTTAAACAAAAATTCTTAGATAAGATTTTCAAAAGAAAATTATTTTGAAATTCGACCCATGTATGGCCAGCCTAACTGATGATGCCATTGGACGTTAGGATGCCGGCAGCTAGAAGGTTGTAATGGTGCATAATGAAAAGCTGTGGCTTTGTGTAACTAAGAGGCAGGCTTCATCCACACGCCGGCTTATATACAATTTATGGGCAATTTTTTAAGGTATTTTGCCAAGTCACCCCTGAAGAAACCTCAAGGCACCCTGGTTGAAAAATGCTGCTACATAGGATAACAAAGGAAAATAACTGAAGCCCTCACAGCAGACCAAGCAGTGCATATGTATAAAACAGTGTGGGGTAAAATAGGAGGTTGAACAGTGTGTGGTCTGTTGTGTTAAAACTAAGCTGTTCACTCAAGCCAATCAGTGCAAGTGTTTTCCAATGCAAAAATCTATTTGTTCTCTCTTTGAAACAGCAAGCGGTGTCCATCTCCTTCTCTAGCTAGAGGTGAAATGTGATTTATGATCATGCATGTCAGGCTTGGCAATGAAAGTGTCTTCTGCAGAAAATATCATTCCACCTGTTGGTAAGAGGAATTTGGGAAGAGTGCTTTCCTGATAAATTATTTATGGTTGCCCAACCCCTCTTTAATGGCATAATAGTCTTACTTACATTAAACAGACTGTATGAACAGCAAAGTAAGCAAATAACATTCAGATGTACAAGTACATGGTCTGAATACATGGGATGCTGCAGTTTCTTACAGCCTACTACCACAGTCTGCATGTGTTGGCTTGGCAGATTTTTAGTATGCTAATTCATTTGTTTAATATGCTTATGCAAGTCTTATTACTGTTTTATAGTGCATTTCCTCTTGGAGGAGTGGCACCAGATTGACAATTATTTGTACAAATGTTGATTTTACACAGTGGGCATTATTTGAACTTTCGAGTGGTGAGTCCATGATATTTTTAGTGGTTTATTAGACATTGTTGCATAAAGTTGGCTTGAGAAAGGTTAGCTGTGCACCACTGAAATTACAGACTCTCATTAAAATAGTTTGAATGCATGCTCAGCCTGTTTTCTGAGAATATATAAAAAGAAAAAATATTTTTGTGCTTAGTTTATATTTGGATGCAGCACAAAGTGTTTAAATACAAAAATCTATAAATAATTTAAATAAATAGGTCTCTTTAAAATTCATAAATAATTTATCATTTCATCATTAATTTATCATTTACCATAAAACGCTGATATATGCATCAAATATGAAATATAACAAACAATAAACCATGTGAATGTGCAAATTCATAGTGCAAAAAATGCAAGTGTAAAATGCATGCAATATTCCTCCAGTGAGTGTAAGTAACAAACAGCAGGTAAGTGTGACTTTCATGTGACTCTTCCACCAAGAAACAATCAGCCTTATGGGTAGATCTGCATATGGGTGTGCGCACTACAAAGGTTATCATTGGAGTTTGTTATAGACCTCCCAGTGTTAACCTCCCTGGCGGTATGACTGAGTCTGGAATTTATTGCTGAAAGCGGTAATGGTTTTCTGCATGGAGATATGGCGTTATGTACTATAGGCCTGCAATGGTTAGTATCCCTGGCGGTATGATTATGTCTGATTTTTGGTGCTGAAAGTGGTACAATTATTTTGCATTTATTCAATAATGTAATCAAACCAAAAACGCAGAAATTTGCTCAGTTGCAGAATTGTCGCTGTCGTCACTTTCAGTTTCTGATGATAAATTTCCCCAAAAATCAGTATCACTCAATTCTGCAAATGATTCTTATTTACTATCGGTGTTTTCTAGCTGATCAAAACCCACTTATGACGCAAAGGGACACTTTTTGGTTGCTATGGACATTCTCATGTTTCCAGGCAGAAAGAATGACATATATAAAAGTGCATGCAGGGCTCTGGGCAAACCACTAGGGACAAAGGGGATGTGTAATGACTTCATACAGTAATGTAATCTATAAGATTACAGTGTACTGTATGTTTACTGTGTGTTTCACTTTTTGAATTTCCCGCCGGTCTCCGCCCCCATACGACGCGACGCTCGCAGGGAACGGAGCCCGAGGCACACAGAGGCATCGGAGCTGACACCGCGGGAGGACATCGCTGGATCCAGGGGACAAGGTGAGTAACATTGCCTGGATCCAGCGATGCAATCCCGAGTGTGGCTCGGGGTTACCGCTTTAGGTACTGAAAATCCACCCCGAGCCACACTCGGGAATACCGCTAAGGAGGTTAAAGAGGAGGTGGAGACTCTGCTCCTTGCACAGATAGAAAGAGCTGCAAGGGCTGGGACAGTGATAATAATGGGGGATTTTAACTACCCGGAAATTAACTGGAGTAATATCGCCATAAGGGCTCACACCGAGCCCCACCTAAAAGTCATGGATTTCGCCATTGGGGCTCGGTGTGAGCCCTAACGTAGCGACCTAGGTCCGTTACAATGAGTGGAACAGGGGACCTAGGTCGCTACAGGAGGGCGCCACAGTCGAGGCTACGGAGACACACGGAGCCCGAGGCAAGGGACGCTCGCAGCGCAGCATACCCCCGCCTCTGGCCGCCCTTTAAGTTTTTCACTTTGTGTGTCATTTGTATGTCATGTGACATTAGAATATCTAATGTAATGACATACTTCAGTAATGTGTAGGGGAAACAGGGATCA
>BLSH010115851.1:973015-994676 GCA_018402905.1 Glandirana rugosa
TCTACATTGCTGGTTTAAAAAAAATATTCTAAATACTACATTTGCGACCAGCGGTGCATTTCTTGCACAAAAATAAAAAGTGCGTCTACATTGCTGGTTTAAAAAAAAAGAATAATAGATAGTGCTACATAGTACCACATATAATAACGAGGTGCAGCGCTGTATAAATGTTCTTAATAAAAGCACCCAGTGTGCCGCAGTGCAATAATCTTCAAAGTAGTGCTGTAGTGTCACTCCACCTCCACCGTAAACACTAGCCTCTCACCTCACTAGGTGGGCTCTTATTACAGGAGCCAATGCCAGCCTTGTTTTTTTTAGTCATTTATATATTCTGTACTAATTTTCTTCTTTTTTTCTTTTTGCCTTGCTGCCCCGGGTATTTGAGGGCTTTTTTGGGAATTTTTATTCCATTTTTCTAAAGTATATCTTTCTACTTACATTTTTAATGAATTTGTCCACTTTGTAGCCATACTGAAGCACAGCGGACGTTGATTGGACATCTGAGATCAGATGACGTGTAGGTCCATTATATATGCGGGTGGTATCGTCACTTCCGCATCCGCTGACGAAGTTCCGGTTCGTGGAACGCAACGCGTCCGGAAGCAGGAAGTGACGTCACCCGCGACCTTCACTGTCTGCACATTGAGGCTTCTCCTCCCCTGTGACCCTCAGGAGGAGTTAGGAGAACTTTCATGTCATGCTTTTAGCCATGCACTGGGCTTCAGTGCTACTTATGTAAGTTATCTTGCTTTTTATTCAATAAATGTGCTATTTAAGACGGAGAGCACTAGATGTGGTCCTTTGTCTTTCATATCCCTTTTATGATGGTGTGCTGATGAATGCTTACTGGAGGATCCTGTTCGTGAGGATCACCGGGGATGTCTATTTGATGTTTGGAGCAATCTACTTCCCTCTTCTAAGTATAAACAAGGCTGGCATTGGCTCCTGTAATAAGAGCCCACCTAGTGAGGTGAGAGGCTAGTGTTTACGGTGGAGGTGGAGTGACACTACAGCACTACTTTGAAGATTATTGCACTGCGGCACACTGGGTGCTTTTATTAAGAACATTTATACAGCGCTGCACCTCGTTATTATATGTGGAACTTTTTTAGGATTTGATAAATTGCCTATTGTGTTCAGCTGCTTACCTCTCAGATCACTGCGCTGACTATATACACCATTTAATAAGTGCTACATAGTACATTTGCACCTTGCTGTGCATTTCTTGCACAAAATTAAAAAGTATGTCGACATTGCTGGTTTAAAAAAAAAAAAAATAGTGCTGCATAGTACATTTGCACCTTACTGTGCATTTCTTGCACAAAATTAAAAAGTGCGTCGACATTGCTGGTTTAAAAAAAAAATAAAAAATAGTGCTACATAGTACATTTGCACCTTGCTGTGAATTTCTTGCACAAAATTAAAAAGTGCATCGATATTGCTGGTTTAAAAAAAAAAAAATAGTGCTACATAGTACATTTGCACAATGCTGTGCATTTCTTGCACAAAATTAAAAGTGCATCACATTGCTGGTTTAAAAAAAAAATAAAATAGTGCTACATAGTACATTTGCACCTTGCTGTGCATTTCTTGCACAAAATTAATAAGTGCGTCTACATTGCCCGTTTAAAAAATAATATACATTTGTGCTAAATAGTACATTTGCATCCAGAATGAGGAGAGTGTCAAATAAGGGACGTGGTCGTGGTGCTGCTGGTGCTGCTGGTGTTGGTGAAGCTCCTGTTGCAAGGAGAGGACGTGGTAGATCTGTGCCAGCTACACGCACAAGTGAAACACCTTCCTCAGGTGCGAGTAGCCGACAGAACCTTCAACGTTATATGTTAGGCCCGAACGCGCTCAACGAATGGTGAGGCCAGAACAAGTACAGGCGATAGTAGATTGGGTGGCTGACAATGCCTCCAGTTCCTTCACATTGTCTCCCACCCGGTCCCTTGATGAAAGCTCAGAGTTGGCACCTGAACCCCATGGCCATCTGTCTTTCACCTCAGCCCCTTGTAAATTAGCCAAGCAGTCTCTTATGCTTTTTGATGACTCTGTTGGTGTGCTTTCCATGGGCCATCCACATAGCCCTGCCCCAGAAGAGGAAGACATTGAGTGTACCTATGCCCAACCACTTCTGTTTCAGGATGAGGACATGGAAACACCACTGCAGCACTTCTCTGATGATGACGAAACACAGGTGCCAACTGCTGCGGCTTTCTACAGTGTGCAGACTGACAAGGAGGGCAGTGGTGAAGAGTGGGTGGAAGCCATTGGTATACTTAAGTGAACTTATTCTTTTTTTTTATAGAACTTAAGTCTTTATTGGAATTTGTAACAGGAGAAACATGAAAAATAATCCATGGTACATTTTATATGGAAAAAGTGAACCCGTGCTAGAACATCTCTGGGTTTGTCTGCAGATAGTGATCTTTTTTTTTTTTAATATGTCTCAATATTTTGGGGGCTACCCCAATTAGAAAAAAAAACAAACAAACAAAAAACAGTGTTGGCTACCTCCTCCTCCTCCACCTACACCGCCACGGTCACCGTCTCCTCAACCCCCTACTCCACATCCACCTCCTCCATTTTTTATTTTTTTTATGTGATTTTAAGTTATTTCCCTATCCACATTTGTTTGCAGGGCACTTGTCCTACTCTTACCCCCATTTTGCTTCCTTTTGCAGCCCTCTAGCCCTTTCCAGGACATTTTTAGAGCCATTTTAGTGCCCAAAAGTTTGGGTCACCATTGACTTCAATAGGGTTTGGGGTTCGAGGTCAAGTTCGGGGCCGAACTTGAACTTTTTCGCGAAGTTCGGCCGAACCAGAACATCCAGGTGTCCGCTCAACCTGAGGTGAGTAAGACTCCTCTCTATTTTCCTCCAAATCCTGGACATACCCGAACCAGGAGGGGGCCACGCTGGAATTTCAACAAACACTGCTCCTCTCTCACCACTGGTCACATGTTAAATCCAAAGATAAAGGAAGGGCATAGTTTGAATCCATAAAACAAGTCATTAAAATTTATGAAGATTACACTTACATCACAAACGATCTTACAAGCATGGTAATATCAAGCTTCCAAGGAGTATGAGGTTGCTCTTGTGCAGCAGTATCGAAGTGTAGCCGTCGCCCGACCGGTTTACTCTGAGATAGACTTCTTGTCGTGTACCTGATGGACGAATCTGACTTATGCAGAGGGTCACCTCTCTTGCAGCCTTGGTTCGAGAACCCCTGATAGTGCAGACAGGAAGAAGTTCAGGAGCACAAGGGGGCACGAGGGTTGGACTGGGTCACTTGGTGGTAGGTGAAGGTCCACTGATGCTCGTGGTAGGCAGAGGGATGGTGATGCAATATGGGTTGGTAACGGGCTGGCGGTGCGGTACAGGTGGAGCAGGCAGGCGGATGGTCGGGTACAGGCAGGGTCGGAAACGTGCTGGCAGCAGAGGTACAAAAGGAGCAGGCAAAAGAGTAGTCGTAGACAGGCCGGGGGTCAGGGCAGGCAGAAAGCAACAAAGTCCAAGGAAACCGGGGCCACAAGTACAGGAAAGTCTCTCAGAGTAAGCACGGTGTCAAGGATCACAGGAACACTGTAGAACGGACAGCACTCGCTTCCTGGTGCTGTCTGCTTAAATGGCCGCTATTGGTGCCATTGCTGGCACATATGCGTGCGCAAACAAGCACGGGTGCGTGCACACGCTACGTGCGCCTGCGCATAGGCAATCCAATGGCCCGACAAGGTTCCTTACAAGGAGGCAGCCTCCAGATGCCCAACCGGGCTCTCTTGGGCGGGTATCTTCTCCAGAAGGCCTTGATTAACTCTCCCACATGCAGATTCTCTTCTGGCTCCCAGGAGCTCTCTTCAGGCCCATAGCCCTTCCATTTGACCAGGAATTGGATGCTATCTCCTCTTTTACTGCAGTCGAGGATAGTTTCCACCTCAAACTCCTCCTCTCTGTCTACCAAGACTGGCTCGGGTGGTGCTGTGCTACGCTCCGGGATCCTTGACTGTTGCCTTGAGTAGGTTTACATGAGAAACCGGATGGATGTCCATAGAGTTTGGCAGATCCAGCTCATAGGCTACTCCGTTGCATTTGTTTTTGATGGGGAATGTATCTTGGTCCCAGTTTTTTAGAGGGGCAAGAAAGTCTTTGTGGACAACCGGACCCGCTGACCAACTTGAAGTTCCAGTTCTCCTCATCTCCCCTTGTCAAAATTTCTCTTGTTGATGACTTGAGTCTGGGCAAGAGTCTCCCGAAGGAGTTTGATGTTTTTTTCCAAGAATTGAGTAATTTCCAGTACAGCAGGTACAGTGCTTTCCGCGAGCAGATCGGGTAGGAAGGTAGGATGGCAGCCGAGGTTCGCCCAGAAGGAGGACTGCTTGGTGGAAGAATGGACTGAGTTATTATAAGAAAACTCGGCTACCAGCAACAGAGAGACCCAGTCATCTTGGGAGTATGAGGAGTAACAACGCAGATAATATTCAAGGGCCTGGTTGGTCCTCTCCGTTTGGCCATTGGTCTGTGGATGGTAAGCTGAGGAAAAGGCCAACTAAATTCCCAAAGCAGAGCACCAGAAATGGGATGTGAATTGCACCCCTCGGTCTGATATTATGTTAATAGGTAGAGGACCCACATGTAGACATGTAGACGAACCACTTCCCTTATGAAGATCTCCGCGGTTTCAGCTGCTGAAGGTGTACCTTTTATGGGTATGAAATGGGCCATCTTTGTGAGACGGTCCATGACTACCAGAATCGTGTTTGAACCCTGCAGATGGTGGCAACTCAACAATGAAATCCATCAAAATCTGGGACCATGGTTGTTCCGGGATGGATAATGGGTTAAGTAGACCCCAGGCTTTGGATTTCTCTATCTTATTTCTGGCACAGACAGGGCAAGCGTTCACATAGCCCTGGCAATCTTCCTTTAACCGGGGCCACCGGAATGAGCGGGAAAGTAGCTCCGTAGTCTTGTGACCACCAAAGTGCCCAGCCAGTTTAATATCATGGCAGAGTCCAAGGATTGAGGAGCGCAGTTCCTTTGGGATGTAGAGCTGGTCGTTGTACCACCACAGTCCATCTCTAAACGTGAGTCGGGGATCCGGCAGCAGGGTGACAGATTTCCTGATCTGAGTCAGAAGGTCTTCCTGAGTGAGGAGGAAGCTGTGGGCCAGTAGGATTGTGTCCGGCGGGGTCTTCTGGAACATGAAACATTCTAGACAGCGCATCCGGCTTTACATTTTTTGCCCTGGGCCTGTAAGTGATGTTCAACTGGAATCGAGAAAAGAACAGTGCCCATCTTGCCTATCGGGGTTTTAGTTTCTTGGCGGTCCGTAGATATTCAAGATTTTTGAGACCTGTAAAGACCAAAATGGGGTGTGCAGCCCCTTCAAGAAGGTAGTGCCACTCTTCCAGAGCCGACTTGAATGCCAGCAATTCTCTATCACCGACATCATAATTTCTCTCTGGTGGTGAGAGTTTTCTAGAGAAGAAGGCAATAAGATGGAGGGAGGCCTTTGGACCTCGCCTCTGTGAGAGGACTGCTCCTACCGCTGTCTCAGAAGCGTCCACTTCTAATGTATATGGTAGTGCAGGGTCAGAGTGTTTGAGGACAGGAGCTGAAGTAAACAACTTCTTGAGACAGGAGAAGGCTTCTTGGGCCTCGGGAGTCCAGTGGAAACGTGAGTCCTGCTTGGTGAGTTGGGTAATTTGGGTGATGACTGCCGAAAACTCCTTGATGAATTTCAGGTAGAAATTTGCAAATCCAACGAAGCGCTGGACTCCCTTCTTGGGGACTGGAGTGGGCCAGTTCACGATGGCCAAGACCTTCTGCGGGTCCATGGTGATTCCTGAGGTGGAGATTTTGAATCCCAGGAAAGAAATACTGGCGCACTCAAAGGCACATTTTTCTGCCTTGGCGTAGAGACGGGCGAGCACGCTCTTTACATGCCTGCGGTGCTCTTCCAGTGAGGGAGAGAAAATCAGTATGTTGTACAGGGAAAAGAGTACAAATTGGTCCAGGAAGTCTTGGAAAATATTGTTTACCAGATGCTGGAATATTGCCAGGGCATTGCACAGTCCGAAGGGCATCACAAGGTATTTGTAATGCCCGAACCGCATCCGGAAGGCTGTCTTCCATTCATCCCCTTCACGAATGCGGATGAGGTTGTACACACCCCGTAAGTCCAACTTGGTAAAAACAGTTGCTGTCCCTAGTCCCTGGAAGAGTTTGGGGACCAACTGTAGGGGATACCGGTTCTTGATGGTGATCCGGTTGAGCTCCCGGTAATCAATGCAGGGCCTGAGGGAATGATCCTTTTTCTCCACAGAAAGATACCAGCTCCCGCTGGTGAGGTCGAGGGTCTGATGAAGCCCTTCTCCAGATTTTCATCTAGGTACGCCTTGAGGGCAACCAGCTCTACCTCAGACAGGGGAAATATCCAACAGAATGGGACCTCGGCTACAAGCAAGAGGTCGATTGGACAGTCGTAGGGTTTGTGCGGTGGGAGGACGTCAGCCCCCTTTTTACTGAAGATGTTGAGGAAGTCATGGTAAGGGGTGTGGATGACCAGACGGGATTCTGGGTCCACGTCGGTATCCAAGCAGAGCACAGTTGGGGGGTTCTCCTGAGACTGTGGGAGACAGTGGCGAAGACAATAGGTGGAGGAGAAGTTCACTTCGCCGGTTGCCCAGTTAATCTGACAGACATTCTGACAGGGAAATACACAGAGGTCTTCTGTTCCTTGTAATCAGGAACAGAAGATCTCTGTGTTCTTCCTGTCAGTCCATCCCCCACATAGTTAGAAAACACTCCCAGGGAACACACTTAACCCCTTGATTGCCCCCGATGTTATCCCCTTCCCTGCCAGTGTCATTTATACAGTAACAGTGCATTTTTTTTATAGCACTGATCACTGTATTGGTGTCACTGGTCCCCAAAAAGTGTCAATTAGCGTCAGATTTCTCTGTCGCAGTCCCACTAAAAATCACTGATCACCGTCATTCCCAGTAAAAACAATAAAAAAAATCTATCTCTATCCCATAGTTTGTAGATGCTACAACTTTTGCGCAAACCAATCAATATATGGTTATTGGGATTTTTTGGACATGTATTATAGCAGAAAGTAAAAAATATTGTTTTTTTTTTTTCAAAATTGTGGGTCTTTTTTTTTGTATATAGAGCAAAAAATAAGAACTGCAGAGGTGATCAAATACCACCAAAAGAAAGCTTTATTTGTGGGAAAAAAGGGCATCAATTTTATTTGGGTACAGCGGCGCACGACTGCACAATTGTCAGTTAAAGTAACGCAGTGCCATATTGAAAAAAATGGCCTGGCCATTAAGGGGGTAAAACCTTCCGGGGCTGAAGTGGTTAAGCAAGCCAAAGTTTGGTAACAAGTGCTAGCAGTTGGGATCAAGTGGAAACATAGTCAAAGGTTGGTAACAAATGGTAATGAAGATGCAGTCAACAACAGGAGCATAAGGAGCAAGATATTGTCTGGAAAAGAGCACAATAATATGGCAAACAAGAAGTGCCAAGGCATGGCTTAAATAGAAGGTTTTTGGGAGGAGCAAGAAGTTCAAGGTCCACCACAAACAAGGTAGAAAGTAAGTTTGTCCAAGGTATCAGACAGGGTGCTCTCCAGCATCTCACGTGGCTCAGCAAGAAGAGCTACTGCCAGATGCAGTAGAGGTCTAGGGTTCAGATCCAGGTTCTGACAAGTGTCCTTCAGTGTTGCCTCTGCTCCAAAGATATCAGGACCCTGGCTTCCTCTCTAAGGATGCACTGTCTTGCCTTCTCTTCCCCTTCCTATCACTCCCCTACACTGAATGAGCCATTCGGACTCATTCATATGAAAATATTGCCGCAGCTCATTCATATATGTATTTGGATATAATTGGGCAGTGGGCAAGATGCAACAAGGGCAGGTGTGACTACAGCAAGATTCTCAGTGGGAGGGAAGAAATGTGACAGATATAGGGTTTGTTTAGACAGCAAGCTGAGTGAGGCAGGATAAAACCTCAATACACAGGACATCGGGACTAAAGTAAAATTGTGAGACATTCCTAGACAATCTAGAGCTGTTGAGAGGTATGGTGTTATGTGAGTTTTGAAAGTCTGTGATTGAGTGACCAAGTAGTCCAGAAGGTTGAGTTACTGCAGTCTGTGCTGTGAACAGACAAATGTAGCCAAGAGCTTGTTCTTGTTGCTCTGTGTTATCCTGTGTGATGCTGGACCCCTGCTTGTGAATATGTCATTGTAATAAACATGGGCAGAAAAGCACTAAAATTCAAGTTTGACAAGTTCTTGCAGCTCTACCCTTTATGCTAAACCCTATCAATATAATATATATGTAGTGTAACAATGTAAATTAAAACTTCTCCACAAAAGGTACAATGTTAACTGCACTAGCATTGCCATTGTGCTATGTGCTGGGTGTCCAGTGTGCCCCTGTGCCTTTAAGGAGGATTGGGCTACCTCCAGGCCCACCTGCCCCCTATCTATCCATTAGAATGCATGTGTTTCCACTGTGGAGACTCTCATAAATCTACAGCAGTTAGGACTGCAGGTAATACTGGGGTGCTATGAAGTGGTCTTGCAGCGTACGCATGCGTTTACAAATGTGTGCTAACAAAACCCCTGTTTTTAACACATACTGTTAGACAGGTTAATTTGTTTGTTAAGCAGACTGATAGGTGAGTTGAGCTGGGAATTTCTCTTGCATGTGTTGCCCTTCCATGTGCTCCTTGCTGTGCAAGCTAGTTACAGGTGTGAGCAGTGGCCATTTGGTTGTTACTGAATATATACTGGTGAGGGTACAGGTTAATTTGGTTGGTAAGCAGACTGATTGGTGAGTTGAGCTGGGAATTTCTCTGGTTTTGTCTCACTTTAACAATAATGCATGTACCCCATAAAATTCTCAAATAAAATTGCCAGCTTTAGCCATTCGATTAACAAACAGAGTTTGCTATTTATTTATTTTTTGTATTGGTGCTGTAACTGCAATTTTTGGTCTGTCATTTTTCTAGTAAAGCTGTCTATTTCCAATTAGCAGCATTTTGTACTATGCTGTATGGCTGTTAATATTTAAATAAATACTATAATTACCAGTGCAGCGCTCAAAATATTGTAACTAAGTACAGTCTTATTATATAAGTGCAAATTGCAAACAGAAGTGTCACGTGATTAAAGTGTCCAAATGTTCGTGGTAGCCAATATATTGGAATAAAGTCCAAAACAGACTCTTGAGGTCTTGATTGTAGACTAGTACATGCTACTGTTCAAAATTCACAGTGTACATCAAATAGTGACCAGTAACTGCCAATAGGTGAGAATCCTCTACCAGATATGCTAACAGCTTACCAGAAAGCAGGAGATTCGCGCATAGAAGAAACATTAATTGGCATCCAACCACATGAAATGATGGATCCTCAAAAGATTCTTCATCAACACAAACATCGTTCCAATGACGGTACATATATATATATATATATATATATCTTCCAAGTGGTTCATAAATAACCCACAGACCAAGGTGCTCCAAGCAATAAGGATTTCCAGGGTATAGATCACATCATAAAAGAAAGAAAAATCTCCATAGTGTAAAACCGTATAATTCTTTTTAATGAAAAAGGTTAAAAGCACTTACATCAATGAAGACAAACAAGGGCCCTTCAATCATAAAACCAGTATCGCAATGACCAGGGGGACGTAACCCAACGTGTTTCGTCTCCACAGATTTCTTCTGGGGTGTCCCCCACCTGAGTCATTGCGTATATATATAGATAATGCAATAAAACATATCATACACCCACTTCCCTCCCCACAGGAAGTCCGGTGTCACCATTAGAAGATGGCTCCGCGGCGTGCGTTCCATGTGCATTCCATGCCTCTGTATGAGGCCACACAGCCAAGCATAGGTGTAGCAATATGGCACCCGAACAGCTAGTCACGCCATATGTACTATATTAATTTGTACCATGATTATATAGTTTGAACGGGCGCTCACCAGTTAGGGTAGGATGGCAAAAGATGAATTCTCACTGTAGCAGAGCAAATGTTGAAAGGAAGGCCAAGGGACGTGCGGAACAGTTATGTTACAAAGCAGTGTCATCACTAGATGTCCCGCATCAATCAAACATCGGGCCACGCAGACGTCACGTCCAGCCGTACGTAGTAGCCGTCAATTTGTCCACATGCATGTGGTCGGCCTGGAAGTGACACGGGACAAAGGCAGCAAAAAAAGTAAACAGAAGGTTGACCTGGATGTTTAAGTGGGCACATAAAAATATTGAGAACAGGCAACATAATGTTATGGGGGAGAAAAGGTACAGACATAGCGCCCCCCTCGTGCCACATCGGACCCCCTTTACAGATAAAATTAGACAATATTAATATACATATAAAATGAATGATTATATATAGGTATTAACCCTTAAGTTAGATAAAATTGGTTAGATTATGAAAATAGAAAGGAACACGAAAATTTTATTAAAAATTTATAAAAAAAAAGCCCATGACCTGAGAGCCCCAGGTCATAATGCACCGTATCCTAATTAATCCCATACAATATAAATTTTGATATGAAACTTTAGGGTTGTGTAACCATAAACCTCTGAATCATAAAACATTACATTAAGCCCGAATGGGGCATAGCTTTTTAACTGGTATATCCAATAGGTCTCAAGTTGGGACACCCCCCCTTTTAGCTGCACCACCCCTACAGGGGGGAACATACCTATCAATAACCTGAAATAAAGTACCCCTAGGATTTTTGTTATGGTAGCGTAAATAATGCTTAGGAACAGTATGGTTTGTCTTGCCTTTTAAAATGTTTGTGATATGCTCGTTAACTCGGACACTAAAATTCCTAACGGTCCTTCCTACATATTGTCTGCCACAAGGGCATATCAACAGGTAAACCACATTTTTGATTTCGCATGTGCGTAAAACTACAGGGTGGGCCATTTATATGGATACACCTTAATAAAATGGGAATGGTTGGTGATATTAACTTCCTGTTTGTGGCACATTAGTATATGTGGGGGGGAAACTTTTCAAGATGGGTGGTGACCATGGTGGCCATTTTGAATCCAACTTTTGTTTTTTCAATAGGAAGAGGGTCATGTGACACATCAGACTTATTGGGAATTTCACAAGAAAAACAATGGTGTGCTTGGTTTTAACGTAACTTTATTCTTTCATGAGTTATTTACAAGTTTCTCTTTGTTTACAGCCATTGACATGTCCTTGAGGTTAACTTGCGCGGAGCGGATGGAAATTGTGTTGATGTCTGGTGAACGCAGTAACTGGGTCATTGCAGCAGATTTCAATGCAAGATAGCCTACGAGACCACCCATCTCCCATGCTACAGTTAGCAAACTGCTTGCTAAGTTTCGTGAAACTGGTTCAGTGTTGGATTTGCCAAAATGTGGACGCATGAAATCTGTCACTAATGAAGAAACATCAGTGGCTATCCTAGCTTCATTCAGCAAGAGCCCACAGCGTAGCACTCGCCGCATGTCACTGGAGAGTGGCATTAGTCGAACATCCCTTCGGCGGATATTAGCTACTCACAAATGGCACCCTTACAAACTCCAGCTACTGCAGCATCTCAACGAGGATGACCCAGATCGGTGCACTGAATTTGCAGAATGGGCAAAACAAAAATTGGAACAGGACCCTCAGTTTACCCAGAAGATTTTGTTCAGTGATGAGGCAAACGTTTATGTGAATGGTGAAGTTAACAAACAAAAGCACCGCTATTAGTCTGACACTTACCCACATTGGATAGATCCCTCCAAGACTGTTGGAACCAAAAAATTGATGGTATGGTGTGGTATATGGGGTACAAAGATAGTGGGGCCATTCTTCATCAATGGAAACCTCAAGGCCACTGGATATGCGAAATTGCTACACGATGATGGTTTCCCTCTTTATGCACTGAAGCTGGCACGTTCCCTGAGTTTTTCCAGCAAGATGGTGCACCACCACACTATGGGTGTCAGGTCCGAGCATTCCTAGATGAACAGTGTCCTGGAAAGTGGATTGGTCGTCGTGGGCCAGTTGAATGGCCCCCAAGGTCTCCCGATCTGACCCCCTTAGACTTTTATCTTTGGGGTCATCTGAAGGCAATTGTCTATGCTGTGAAGATACGTGATGTGCAGCACCTGAAACTACGGATACTGGAAGCCTATGCTAGCATTTCTCCTGCGGTGTTGCTATCAGTGTGTGAAGAGTGGGAGAAGAGGGTTGCATTGACAACCCAACGCAATGGGCAGCACATTGAACAGATTTTATAAGTGGTCAGAAACTTGTAAATAACTCATGAAAGAATAAAGTTACGTTAAAACCAAGCACACCATTGTTTATCTTATAAAATTCCCAATAAGTTTGATGTGTCACATGACCCTCTTCCTATTGAAAAAACAAAAGTTGGATTCAAAATGGCCGACTTCAAAATGGCCACCATGGTCACCACCCATCTTGAAAAGTTTCCCCCCTCACGTATACTAATGTGCCACAAACAGGAAGTTAATATCACCAACCATTCCCATTTTATTAAGGTGTATCCATATAAATGGCCCACCCTGTATATCCAGTGACTGTAGAGCTAAAATGTAGAATCTTCTTGTTTTGACAAGAATTTAATTTACATCTACGACATGGGAAGAAACCAATCATGTTATGGGACATTGACACTTGTTTTGGAGGATCAACAACATTGGGGGCCAATTGGTTCCTTAATGAGGGTGCCCCCTGTAGATCACGTTAGGTTTTTCGGGCAGGAGGGGACCCATGATTTTATCATTTTTGAGGACTCCCCAGTGTCTATTGAAGATATTCCTGATTTGCCTATGCTGTAGAGAAAAGTCAGTAAAAAAAGACCATTTGAATTTATAGTCTTCTTGAATTCTAGACTTATCCTCCAATAATGGTACTCTATCAGTGTTGGTTAGATTTCAAAAGATTTCAAAGTCCAGCTCGTGAGCGTTCCTATCCGTTGGTTTAAAGTAAGTTTTAGTTGTTAACTGGCCATTGTTAATTTCGATAGATAAATCCAAAAAGTGTATGCCCTTATTACTGAACTCATACGAGAGGGAGATACCCCTATAGTTTGAATTCAGTTCAGAAAAGAACATTGCAAGGGACTCTGGCGTGCCATTCCATAAGAGGAGGATGTCATCAATGTATCTGGCCCACAAAACTAATTCCAGTCTTTCATACGCATAGACGACATCATCCTCCCACTTGGCCATAAAAAGATTTGCCAGGCTTGGGGCAAATTTGGCCCCCATGGCAACACCTTTCTCCTGTGAATAGAATTTATCCCCAAACCAAAAATAGTTATGCCTGGTGGCAAAGATAACCAGATCTAGCAAAAACTCTGTGTGATTTTGGTATTGATTTGTCTTAGGATAGAAAATGATCCACAGCCTGTAGCCCCAACTCATGTGAAATACAGGTATAAAGCGAGGCTACTTCAGCTGTGGCTATCAGACATCCCTCAGGGATGGTGACATTTTCTATTAGTCGAATGGTGTCCTTAGTGCCTTTTAGAAAGGATGGCATTTTCTTAACAGAGGGTTGTAAGTAGAAATCAATGTACTGCCCAATTCTGGATGTGATAGAATCTATTCCGCTAACTATTGGATGTCCAGGTGGATGCTCTGCATCCTTATGAATCTTAGGCAAGCAGTACAACACCGGGACCCTTGGAGCCAGCGGAACTAGATATTTTCTTTCCTTTTTGTCTAGGAGGCCTTTCTGAAACCCTTTGTCAATAATCTTATTAAGCTCATTTTTATATATATTTGTTGGGTTGGATGGTAATTCCTTATAGGTATGTGTATCACTTAACATCTTGTGCATCTCAGCAACATAATCTTTTTTGTCTAATATAACTGTACCGCCCCCTTATCGGCCGGGCAGATGACCAAATCCTTCCTGTCACAGAGACTCTCCAGGCCTTTTTTAAAACTGGATTGGGTTCTTATTTTCTTAGTTTCCAACCGATCCAAATCCTTAAGAATTAGATCTTTAACGACATTAACTCACGGGGCCAGGGGGGTTAAACAGGGAGGGGTTAGCCAATCCTAAAGGTATAATATTACCAGAATTTATCCGAATTGGTTTAGCAATAGAATTTGTAATCATATAACGTTGAATATTTATTTTTCTGATGTATTTATGGATAAAAGTACTAAATTTGTCTAGTCTTTTGGAGGGTACATATTTTAAACCTTTATTTAAAATCCTGATCTCATTGTCAGTGAGAACAGCCTGACTGAGATTAAAAATGCCTGTACTGCTTAGGTCCTTGGTCTTTTTCCTCTGAATTCTCCGCCCCCCTCTGGAGCCTCTCTTGTGTCTGGTCCTCTTTTGCCTCCTTGGTTGGCCCTGGGAAAACCCAGAGGGTCCGGTTGGTTCTGATTATACCTGAAGGGGGACCTACTTTGATTATCGTAATCATGTTCACTTCCCATATATGGATAGGGCTCATTATAAGTATTGTGTCTCAGGGGTGAGAATCTATTATTGGTGCTGATAGGAAAACGCGGAGAACGTGGAGGTGGATATCCATATGAACCTGACTCATAATGGCCCTTCATGACGTTCTATGCCGCTGCTGCCTTTGTCCCGCGTCACTTCTGGGCTGACCACATGCGGGTGGACATGTTGACAGCTACTACGTACGGCCTAATAACATAACATCTGTGTGGCCCGATGTTTGATTGACGCGGTGCGGGACATCTAGCGATGACACTGCTTTGTAACATAACTGTTCTGCATGTCCCTTGGCCTTCCTTTCAACATTTGCTCTGCTACAGTGAGAATTAATTTTATGTCATCCTACCCTAACTGGTGAGCGCCCTTCAAACTATATAATCATGGTGCAAATTAATATAGTACATATGGCGTGACTAGCTGTTCGGGCGCCATATTGGTACACCTACGCTTGGCTGTGTGGCCTCATACAGAGGCATGGAACGCACGTGGAGCACACACTGCGGCGCCATCATCGAATGGCGACACAGACTTCCTGTGGGGAGGGAAGTGGGCGTATGATATGTTTTATTGCATTATCTATATATATACGCAATGACGCAGGTGGGGGACACCCCAGAAGAAGTCTGTGGAGACAAAACGCATTGGGTTATGTCCCCCTGGTCATTGCGATACTGGTTTTACGATTGAAGGGCCCTTGTTTGTCTTCATTGATGTAAGTGCTTTTAACCTTTTTCATTAAAAAGAGTTATACAGTTTTACACTATGGAGATTTTTCTTTCTTTTATGATGTGATCTATACCCTGGAAATCTTTATTGCTTGGAGCACCTTGGTCTTTGGGTTATTTATGAACCACTTGGAAGAGATATATATATATATGTACCGTCATTGGAACACTGTTTGTGTTGATGAAGAATCTTTTGAGGATCCATCATTTCATGTGGTTGGATGCCAATCAATGTTTCTTCTATGCGTGAATCTCCTGCTTTCTGGTAAGTAGTTAGCATATCTGGTGGAGGATTCTCACCTGGTGGCGGTTACTGCTCACTATTTGATGTACACTGTGAATTTTGGACAGTAGCATGTACTAGTCTACAATCAAGACCCCATGTTTCTGTCGGTGTTTCTAATTATCACTATATAGCACGAGGCACTTTTAAGGTGGCCTTTATAACACTGTCTGTACTGAGGTGCTTCTAACAAATCACCTAACAGTCTATTTTGGACTTTATTCCAATATATTGGCTACCACGAACATTTGGACACTTTAATCACGTGACACTTCTGTTTGCAATTTGCACTTTTTAATAAGACTGTACTTAGTTACAATATTTTGAGTGCTGCACTATTTATTTTTTATTTTTCTTTATACAATTGGTTGATTGGAGTGACAGCTGCTGCCATACATTATTTCATCAGCGCAGTATTTTTCTTTTCTTAATTATAATAATTACTGCAATGCTTGTGTGCTTACCGGAGTCATAAAAATGATAAACAAGTAATTGATTTGCTTCTATGGCAGTTTTTGAAGACATTGGGGCACTTCCATATAGCATTCGCAAAACATTTCTGTCAGTGTGGATGTAGTTGGGAAAACTCACTCCAATTTCATAAAACCCATGCAACATTTTCATTGTTAGTATGAATGCATGTGACCAATTCATATTGTCATTAGTGTTGCAATAAATTCATAAAGAGATACTGCTATATCGGTGATAGGGAAAGTGGAGTTAAATAAGACCTATTCCACAATGAAGTAAATTAGGAAAGTTGCGTCTCACTTGTAAGGGCTCATGGGCACAGGACAGTTGAAAGCCTCTTCTGAATGCTGAAAACTGACATTTGGAAACCGTTTTGCAGCTTTTACCTACCTAGTTTATGCACGTTTAGCAATGATTATGAGCGTTTGAGGTTAGAAGAATTTTTAAAGATACCCTCAGGAGATCCTCCAAAATGCCCACAATGCATGAAAAACAAGTAAATTATTAACTATTTCAGCCATTCTGTGAGAGAAGAGAGAACAGCAGCAGTGTGCTTGTAGATAGCTGTTTTACTTTTTGTGTTTTCACTATGGATCCCATCATAAGCATGTGTGAGGAAATGCTCCTGATGTTGTTGTTTCTGAATCTCCGAAGACATAGAAAATTGTGTGAGAGTTCATCGCTACTGGACTCATCCTTTGATGCAGGCAACAGAAGGTGGTGAAATTTGTGTTTTTTCAATATTTTTTATGTTCAAAAATTATCAGAAATGTTTTCCGCTTTAAAAATGTGCATAAACGCAGTTTACCGCGGTTACAAGCATTTGGCATTTGAAATGCCTGTAAACTACAGACCGGGACGTGATTTTTCTGCTTTCAAAAAAATCCATGTAACCTCAGCTGCCTCTAAACTACTATGAACGTACATGTACATATAAGATAACATAGAGGAGAGTTCATGGGCTGCTGAAAAAATACCCAACTCCTAAACTTCAGTTTGGCAGCTGATGTGTAAATTAGGCCCAAGTATTGTAGTGCATCTTTGCATTAGTTTGTGATATTTTCTTTATAAAGAATCCTGCTACAGATTCATATATGTTTTACCAACCATTAGTCACACTATCGTGACACAGATTTTTAATGAGTAATTACTACACTCTATGAATTTCACATGTTGTTCCTGAATGTGTAAGATGAAACAGAAGTATACATGAAGATCTCAAACTTAATTTATCCCCTTAGAGAATAGTGAGATACCCTTAATCCATTTTAAGTGCACTGGTTGTCCATTAGAGGAATATGTAAAAGCTGACCTTTCAGGAGGGCTGTGTAATGTACTATGGTCTTCACTACTGAGCTGAATACCACCAAACTACAAGAGCACTTAGAGTTCTCTTTGCTCTCTACTCTTTATACAGAAAATATGTTATAAACTAAAACTGGTTTAAAAATTGAAAATGTTTCACAGTCAGTCAACCAAATATTTGCTTCCATTGTTGCTCCTACAGCCATCGTGCATTGCCAAGACAACTTTTTTTTACCAGACCAGTGAACCTGTGTAAGCTTCAAAAGGTAAGCAAAGGCGTGCTGCCTTTTATAAAAATGTAGCTCACCAGTAAATCATCCAATCCTTTTGGCCATATACGGTATATTGATATTCATTTTTTTCCAGGAAATATGTACAGCAAATAAAAACGAATCACGCTTCCTTTATCTCTGCATGAATATGCACAGTGATAAGAATCAATATATAGTATTATTCTGGCAAACGCATTTTGCATATTCTTTTAGAAGACATTTCATCTTGTGCCCTGATCAGCCCTTTTGGAAAAGAATCAATGGCATCCAAAGCGCCCACACAGAGAACATAGATATAAAGCTGTTTTCCTATTCATCTTTCACCCCACTATGCCATGATATTCTGCCAGCTCTGCTTTTGTTCTGCTTGGGCCTCTTAATTGTATTATTACATTCACCTCTGCATCTGGAGAGGTCAGATTCTCAAACATCTGTGCTTATCCAAACCCCAAAGCATATTGTCAAGCTAAGGAAATGGATATCTAGCCTGCACAAAGCACTCCAGCAAATTAAATAGATTAAATATTCCTTATTAGCAAGTGTCTTTCCAAGCATAAATTATAGGCACCTACTTAGTTTTCTTTTTACCTTTAGCCACCAATCAAAATATATTATGAAATCAGATTCAAGACGGCCATTTTGATCTGTGAATATGAAAAAAGAGTGCACCTTACTATAAATATGTATCTTGTTGCTAATTTGCAAGCAAACAACATGAACTATGTGTTTTGATAAACTTTCTTGGACTTTTGCTACAACAGTTTTATTTACACAACATCAATACCAATAGGGCAGCACAGTGGCTAAGGGGTTAGCACTTCTGCCTAGAAGCACTAGGGTTGTTGGTTTAATTTCTCAACCATGGCATTACCTGCTTGAAATGTGCATGTTCTCCCTGTGCCCATGTGGGTTTCCTCCAGATACCCTGGTTTCCTCCCACACTCCAAAGGCATCCTGGTAGGTTAATTGGCTCCTGGTGTCAGTCTAGGGAAAGTGTGAGTGTAGTGAGGAAGACCATTCAGCTTTGCATAGTGTGCAGCTAGAGTAAGGACAGTCCAGATAGTTTCACTGTAGTGCAGTGAGACCGTGTCATTCATACATACATTAGTGTATATGTAGAGTAGAGACAGCTCAGATAGCGTCAGTGTAGTGACAGTTGAACAGCATCTTTTTGATTGCGTTACTGCAAGTTTAACGCCATTTACTTCTGTGTGCGTTACTGCCAGTTTAACGCCATTTACTTCTGTGTGCGTTACTGCCAGTTTAACGCCATATAGTTCTATGTGCGTTACTGCCAGTTTAACGCCATATAGTTCTAAGTGCGTTAATGCCATTTTAACGCCATTTACCTCTGTGTGCGTTACTGCCAGTTTAACGCCATA
Organism: Glandirana rugosa; assembly: GCA_018402905.1. Taxonomy (NCBI): domain Eukaryota; kingdom Metazoa; phylum Chordata; class Amphibia; order Anura; family Ranidae; genus Glandirana; species Glandirana rugosa. The sequence continues at coordinate 991,967 of BLSH010115851.1, forward strand.
TAGTTCTAACTGCATTACTGTCAGTTTAACCCCATATAGTCCTAAGTGCGTTGCTGCCAGTTGAACGCCATTTACTTCTGTGTGCGTTACTGTCAGTTTAATGCCATATAGTTCTAAGTGCATTACTGCCAGTTTAACGCCATATAGTTCTAAGTGCGTTACTGCCAGTTTAACATCATTTACTTCTGTGTGCATTACTGCCAGTTTAACACCATATAGTTCTGTGCGTCACTGTACGTTTGGCGCATTATATTGCAGTATATTACAGTGTATCCGTGGAGTGTGTCTGTGTAGTGTGAGTACTCAAATTAAAGTGCACCAAACACCACTTCACATTAATTAAAGTGCATCTACATACAGATTTCCTCTTCTTCATAAGATTTGCTAATAAGCACCGCCCCCTCCCTCCCAATAATGTCTGGGAGGACAAGAAGGAGAGGCAGACATTCCCTTGGCATTGTAAGGGGGCCAGAAACAAAAATGTTCTTTTGAGTCTTCTGTTGTTCAAGAGAGGAGTGTTGGAGAAGGGGTCTGCCTGAGGCATTTCGTAATTTTTTTAGTCCTAAGCGCCCAGGCCTGTCAGCTTCCACATTCCATTGGCAGCGTCTGCATCACATGGTGGACGATTACCTCGGGGCTAAAACAGAGATGGAGAGCTTTCCAGCTGACGATCCACTGGCTTACTGGGTCAATAGAATAGACCACTGGCCAGAACTTGCCCAGTATGCTATTGAGTTGTTGGGCTGCCCTGCATCCAGTGTGCTTTCAAAACGGGCATTCAGTGCTGCAGGAGGTTTCATGACTGATCATAGAACACGTCTGTCCACAGACTCCGTGGACCGTTTGACTTTCATAAAAATGAATCAGTCATGGGTTACCAGCTATGAAGCCCCTGATGTCGATGTCACTGATTGAGTTTTTTGGGATGTGGAATCTCTGAAGGACTTCAACGCTGGACCAGGCTGGTGCCCTCTTACCCTCTTCTCCTGTCATTAGGTTACCAGGACCTAATCTTTTTTGAGGAGCTGCCTCCATTCACCATACATCAATTTTTTTTTTACCTATTCCAACACACTAGCGCTGTAGCTCCCACTCCAATTCCCTCCTTCTTCGAGGCTGCCTAGCTTTGAGGGTGTTCAATAATTTCATCTGTAACAATGTTTTTGGTATAGGTTTAATGGGCACAATTAACACCCAAAGAACATTTTTTTAGCACCTGCTTGACAGGTGCATATAATTGCAATTTTTTTGGCCTTCATTAAGAGCACCTCTATAGGGTTATGGTGGGAAGGCACCACCGATACCCAAAGACCAATTTTTCTACATTTGTTACTTCTATCCAAAGTCAAAGTGACACCAGAATTTATCCAAAAAATCTCTAATCTTGTTCCCAGTGCACTACATTGGGGCCTCATCATACACACTGGCTCCCCAGCTGTTGATGAGCAAAATAAAGGCAGCTTACATGGAAAATGTCATTTTTTTGGCTTTATAAATGCAATTATTGCTGCAGCAGATTCTAGACATAGTACAGATCTGCCATTTTACGGGTATACTAAGGGGACCCCCAGGCACTATATTGGAAGGAATTTTTCATTTTTATGCTTTCACTTTAAAAATCCAAAAATCACTGCTCATTTAAAAATTACGTTTTTCAAAAACTTTTTTTTCATTGATACATGTCCCCCAGGGCAGGACCCAGACCCCTATAACCATTGCATGCACAATTACTTGCATATAAGCCTTCAAAATGGGCACTTTTGATTTCTGAAGTTCGGGTCCCATTGACGTTAATGGGGTTCGTTATTCGTGTCTGAACTTTCACGATGTTCAAAAGTTCTGGTGCCAACCGAACAGGGGTCCATTCGGCCCATCCCTAGTCTTTAAGTCATTCATTATTAGAGTTGAGCGAACTTCTAGAAGTCCGGGTTCTGCTGGTTCGGCCGAACTTCCTGACAAAGTCCGGGTTCGGGTCCGGACAGAACCCGAACTTTGTCCCGGACCCCAAACCCCATTGAAATCAATGGGGACCTGAACTTTTAGGCACAAAAATGGCTGTAAAATAGTCCTGTAAAGTCCTAGAGGTCTGCAAAAGGAAGGAAATGGGGGTAAGGGTGGGACAAGTGCCCTACAAAGAAATGGGGACAGGGAAATAACTAAAAGCATTTTTAAAAAAAAAAAAACTAAAAAAATCAAACATGGAGGTGGATGTGGACCATCTTCAAACTGGGTCTGAAAAGTATTAATTAACGGTAGAAGCCATATCACTGTTCTAAAATTATCTTCAAACTGTGTCAAAAAAGTGGGGAGAACCCATATCACTGTTCTGCAAACATCTGGAAACAGTGTGTGTCACTTTAAATAAAACCGGGACTAACTGAACTACTGTTCTGCAAACATCTGGAAGCTGTGTGTGTCACTTTAAATAAAACCGGTACTAACTGAACTACTGTTCTGCAAACATCTGTAAACTTTGTGTGTCACTTTAAATAAAACCGGGACTAACTGAACTACTGTTCTGCAAACATCTGGAAACTGTGTGTGTCACTTTAAATAAAACCGGGACTAACTGAACTACTTGTCACTATACCCAAGAGGGGTGAAAAAACTGTGTCAAACTTCTATTAAAATCTTGTCACTATACCGAAGATGGCAATTAATTATGAAAAGTCTGGGTCAAACTTCTACCAGGTGTAGGTGGAGGTACAAA
>BLSH010115851.1:1019595-1086783 GCA_018402905.1 Glandirana rugosa
AAAAACCCCGCCCCCCCACAGTTAGAGCACACCCAGGGAACATAGTTAACCCCTTCACTGCCCCCTGCAGGTTAACCCCTTCACTGCCAATGACATTTATACAGTAATCAGTGGACATTTAAATTTCTGATCACTGTATAAATGTCATTGGTCCCAAAAAAGTGTCAAAAACGTCCGACATATCCGCCCCGATATCGCAGTACCGATAAAAATCGCAGATCGCCGCCATTACCAGTAAAAAAAAAAAAAAAATAATAAAAACGCCATAAATCAATGTCCATAGTTTGTAGGCCCTATAACTTTTGCGCAACCCAATCAATGCAATTTTTTTTACCAAAAATATGTAGAAGAATAAATATCGGCCAAAACTGATGAATAAATTTGTTTTTTTATTTTTTATTTTTGGATATTTATTATAGCAAAAAATATTGTTTTTTTTCAAAATTGTCGCTCTTTTTTTGTTTATAGCAGCGATCAGAAATGACACAGAGGGGATCAAATACCACCAAAAGAAAGCTCTATTTGTGGGAAAAAAAGGACGCAAATTTTGTTTGGGTACAACGTCGCACAACCACGCAATTGTCATTCAAAGAGCGACAGCGCTGAAAACTGAAAATTGGTCCGGGCAGGAGGGGGGTTTAAGTGCCCAGTAAGGAAGTGGTTAAACCATAGAAGCCCAAGAATGTTATTTTGCTAAATTTTGCCAAAACTGGATCATATATTTGCTACACCTCAGCTTTTATACAAATGGAGCCTTTTTCAACCATGGTGCCTTCAGGTGTGCCTTGGAAAAATGTCTAGAAATTGCCCAAAAATTGTATACAAGCCAGTGGCCTATCAAGCCTGCATATTAGTTGATAAGGAGGATGTTTGGCACTGGCACAGCATCCCTGTTTGCCCCTCTCCTGCCTCTCTCCATCAGCTCTGGGGTCACATTAGCTGAATGAGGGAAAGAAACTGTGGTAGAAAAGAAACATTGGAATACTAATCAGTACCAGTGTGCAAAGGTGTCTTTGCTTTGGAAGAATAATCTCCTCTAACGTTGGGTGTCCTATGTGTGTGGCTGTTGCTGCGTTATGTAAAACTATTTGTTTAGTTTTTAAACTTTAGAATGGGGTGCCTCGAGATTGTATGGCATTATAAAGGGTGCCTTAGCTAAAAAAAAGGTTGAGAAACACTGTATCAATGTATTCGCAGGCCGGCTACTGGGACTAACTGAATTTCAGCTAGTGAATAACTCCCTTTATATCTGCAGGCCCTTTAAAATTAAAAGGACTCATTCAATTAAAATGCACAATAATAGGTGTCTGCACATTTTTTGACTATGCAGCACACCACTCCACTGTAGTGCTTTAACTCATAACATACTGCAACACAGATTCATTGGGTAGGTGCATTGGGGTGCCTTTTATATTGAACGAAACCAAAAGAGCACTAATATACATAATGAGCAATTTAACTTACTAGAGCCCCTTGTCTGAATGGGCCATTTTATTCAAAAGGTGAACTTGACCTTTAAGCATTTTCTACTCCAGCACAAAAAATTATGTTATGATCACCTTTAACTATTTTCCTTTTCATTCTGTTACACTATTATTTGTGCAGGCAGATCATAGTGCATCAAGCTGCTTTATTTTTATATATTTTTATAAATTAACAAGATGCTCTGTGTCATTTTGCTTTATTCTTCAGACCTCATTAGGCCAGAGCAGTTAGCATACATAAACACATTTAGAAAATATTGTAGTAGCAGGAAAATTATTTATATTGCTTTGAAACTACAACACTTCTGCATTTGAATCTAGATAAACAATCATTAGTCAGCCATTAAAGGAGTTGTAAAGGCAGAAGGTTTTATATCTTAATGCATTCTATGCATTAAGATAAAAAAAAAACCTTCTGTGTGTAGCAGCCCCCCCCCCCCCCAGCACCCCCTATTTACTTACCTGAGCCCCTTCTCTCTCCAGCGATGTCCACGAGTGTTTTAGCCACCCAGGACACTCCTCTTGATTGGCTGAGATGCGGCATGGGTGCCATTGGCTCCTGTGGCTGTCAATCAAAGTCAGTCAGCCAATCAGGGGAGAGAGGGGAGCGGGCCGGGTCAGGGGTCCGTGTCTGAATGGATACACGGAGCTCTGACTCAGCTCGGGTGCCCTCTGTAGCAAGCTGCTGGCTAAGGGGGCACTTGATAGGAGGAGGTTCAAGGAGGTGCAAAGAGGGACCCGAGAAGAGAAAGATCCGGGCTGCTCTGTGCAAAACCAACTGCACAGAGGAGGTAAATATAACATGTTTGTTGTTTTAAAAAAATACTTTATAATCACTTTAATTCTTTAAAACATGAGTGTAGACTTGACTTGTCAGCCCTAAATATGACGCATGGGTCTACTTATCATTATCATCACACATTATCATTACAGGTTTTTCACAGAAGACTCACATGTGAATCTTACGTGAAGGTTGTGTGATTCTTGGGTAAAAACATTCTTACAAAGACCTTATGGTTTCCTTGTGGGAGAAGATGGCATCTCACCTAGGCACAGGATATCCTCAGGGTACCTGGTCTGCATCAAATGGATCTCATATAGACAGCAATAAGTTTAATCTCTTAAAAAAAAATCTCTAACAAAAAAAAAAAAAAACAATGGCCCAATATCCACCATCCACCACAACATAATTTCTTTAAGTAATGTGGTACTTACAAACATAACATATTACAAGCATGTATAATAATGACACCCACCCAATGGCAGCATGCATCATGATATCATGAAATAGGCTCCACGCAATGCATTTTGTGGCAGACCAAGTCTTCTGGGGAGCGGGAGCCATGTTTTGTTTTTTAGTTTTTGCTTATTTTGTTTTTGGATATAGTGGGAGCAGCAGTATCGATCTGCTTTTAACACCAAGTGCATTTTTTTGGGGGAGGGGGGGTTTAAGGCATAGGATATGATCAGATGTTTCATGTTGCTGCATGTAGATGACTTCCACAAATCGGTATGAGCGTGAATCATCCAAACACTCCCCAGGCACAAAATAATTTCATGAGAACTCCAGTTTTCATGTTGTTTTAGTATACCATTGGTTACAGTTATTTTCTGGCTTCTTGTTTTTTTTATTTTTTTGAATACTTACAAATCATTTTTTCTTGAAACAGAGGTGTTGTGACTCCTGATAAGATATATTACAAAACCACTCAACCCACAGTACTATTTAGTGATTATCTTGTAAATAGAAACAAGGGAGTGGTGATAATGCTTTGTTTTTGAAGGTGCCATGGTTGTTAAGCATTACTTTGCTTCAGTTCTGAGTGAGTCACTTACCTGGAACATCAGTACTGCTAATGGAGTTGAACTCCTGGCATGCATACTTAATGACTAAATAGTAAAGATGAAGAAGGTCATGGTCCCATCGTTTGTTGGCCCCATCTTTACCAACAAGCAAGCAGTGGTAGCTTCTATATTTATATTTTAAAAGGTTCTTTTGAAAGATATCCTTCATTCTAGACAAAAAGGATATGGTTCTCAGCCAAACATATAAAACCTTGAGAGCCTGTTTCATATGCGTGTTCTGCATTTAACACACAAGTATTGATGCATGTTAACTCGAGTTAGGGCAGCCCATTCATCCTACCTGATAATGGATAGCCTTTACGTGTATCAACTTGTATGGCATATATGATTCAATTTTTTGTTTGCGTTGTTATGGGAACTGGTATAACCTTCTATTCATTTACTATTTCTCTTTGCTAACCAACTTACTAACTCGCAGAGTTATCTAGCTCTTTAAGGGCCAAAACACACATGATGTGGTGCACTGCAGTAACACATTGAAGGCACACTAACATGCTAAGGGAACGCAGCTCCAACACACATGCATTGCACCACCATGCACGCTAACACAGTACTGTGTTGTGGTGCTCTGCATATGAAAAAAATGTTGCATGTTTATTTTCTGGCCCATTATTGTGTGTTTACAGCCCATTCAATGTATACTAAAAGAGTATTGCTTTGTTATGTGATTAACACTAAAGTAAGGTCTAGTAGTTATTGTTGTTGGTGGGAATGGGGAAAACTTAGAATATATAGAATATATATATATAGAATATCTGCAACAGATAACAACAAAACCAAATTAAAAATCAACTGTACATATTTCCTTTGCTCGCTACTATATATTTGTAAAGGAACCTGGCTCCAAGCTGAAGAGTCTCTTCAAAATCTTCTAGACAACATTTGTATACATTGGTTATATAAAGGCTTTATAGGTGTTTGCATAATTATATGTATCATCAGTCAGAAATGTTAAAGTAGTATTAAACCCTCAGTAGTTTTTTTTTAACACATTAAGCACAATAAAGTAAACATTCTGCAGTAAACTATTTGTTAAAATTCTTATCCCAGCAGGTTACAACATTCAAGGTTGCTGGCTCCTGCCCTCTCAGTGCTCCTTCTCAAAATTTCTGGTCTTCACGGGAAAGAGTTAACAGTGAACATTGCAGTTTCAAGCCAGTCTGTTAAGCCTCGTACACACAGTTCGACGGTCGTAGGACTGAACGGACCAAATCGTATGTTGGATCATGTAACTTGCGTACTGACATGCACTACACAATCCTACGACCAAGCCGAATGTAGTGACGTGTAATGAACGTATAAAGAGAAAGTTCAGGTGCACGCAATTTGTGAATTAGGAATGAACGGACACTTCCGGCCATTCCTGACTTCTGAGCATGCGTGTTTTGCACAGTACAACTTGTTGGACCAACATCTCTGTACACACGATACAACGGTCTTATGACCGCTTGTTGGTATTACCAAAGTTTTGTAGTTTGCTCATACAACTTCTGTTGTACGACCATCGTACGTAGGCCGTTCTAATTGCGTGCACTAACGCTTGGATGATTATACAACGACTGATTACATACGACCATCGAACCGTGTGTACGAGGCTTTAGTCTGAAGTGTTTCTATCGGTGCACACAGTGTAGAAAGAAACAACTGTAGTCCCTGAATGCCAGGGTGGCTCCATAGGATGCTGCAAGAGAAAGGATCCACCTTGAAACAGGAAACCTAGGGGAGTGGTCATAGCAAATGGGATATAGGCAAGAATTAAAAGATAAAGAAGCTGCATACTCAACAAGTGATTAATTCAACTGCTGAAAGTGTGCTTAAAAACTGAGGGTTTCAAGTGATTCTAAAGGAAAGAATTTAAAAAAAACATGTTATATTTAACTGCTCTGTGCAATGACTTGGCATGGAGCAGCCCTGATCCTCTTATTTTTGGGTCCCCAACCAGCTTTCCTGGCATCAGAGACTCTGGAAGTGTTTCGTCTGTCTAGTCCTAATTATTTTTCTTCTTTACATCTCTTAGGTTTCTGATTCTGGTTTAAAAATATTACCCACATAGGTCTCCTAATTAGCTTATTTAACTGTAGTACTCCCTTCCACGGCTCACATTGTGGCTGCAATCTTCACTAGGTAACACTTCTTACAAGGTGCTTCAATGCAATATGGAGAGTGTCAGCAGTATGCTCGTTATGGTAACTCTCTCTATGTTCCAGCACCCAGCACTGAAAAAAAGAAATGCCGCCTCCACACATTGCTCTAGGCAGCTGCCAGGCACTGCAGGACAGGTAACTGTCCAGGGCAGTTTTTAAAATTTTTCACACACATGTTAAAATCAACATTTTTTGATAGAAAATTACTTAGAATTGTGACGAACACGGATATCAGATCCCTGCCCTCCTCACTAACTCGTGACAGAGGACCGACCAATTGCACACCGCGCTTGTCACTAATGTAACAAAGCCACTCTCAGTTGCACCAGCACAAATGTTTTCCAGCTTGCGGGACCACATTCTAGGTACCAGCTGCCTGAGAGTGATTGGTACCAGGCTAATCTAAGCAATTAACCCTTTCACTGCCACCACCTCTTTGGACCGAGCAAGAGGACTCGTAATTTTAGCAATACCAATTATGGTTTTAGAATAATTGCCTGTAACACACACTGTCACCCCAGACCGGAATATTCAGATGATTTATCCTAAACAGTTACACTCTTCAAGGAACAAGTTTGTTATAGCTTGCATTAAGAGTGTTAGGGACAAGATTAACACTTTTCAACATAAGGGTTTAATATTGAAAAGGTCAAAATTGGTGCAAATAAAATATTTACAGAAAAAGGTGATTCAAAGCAGTAAAGACATAACATACAGCAACAAGAGATCAGATAGAATTTAAAGAAGAAAAGATACTTGCAATTAATGTCCGTGATTGCACAGAGATTGGTTGATGAGTCATACGGGTGAAAAAGGGAGGAGGGAGTGAGTTATTCTGCCATGGGTGTCTGTTAGGCTAAAACTGTCATGGCTGATGTCTGAACAAAATGGTTGACAGCTTTTATGTGTCCAGCATGGGATATCATTACAAGAATCCCCAAACATTTCATATTTGAAAGCAGAGAACCTGTGGAATAAAATGACAGCTGTTGCAATTTTTCATGTCACATATTATTTTCACAGGCGTTTATCAAATGCAAATTATCAGCAAATATTCGCTGTTTATCAAATGCAAACTATCAGGAAATATACAATAAAATGAATTTAATGCACAACAATATAATGAAATACCCAATTTTTTGGTAAAATATAAACAATGAAGTTGCATCTAATAAAGAGATACCAAATATGTCAAGACCTAAAATTGCATTCCCCCTGAGAATTGGCAATAAATTATGATATCTAAAATTTTCATACAGTAGGTGATGCTTTAAAAACCTTTAAGGCTGGATTCACACCATTGCGATGCGAATTCCAGCCTGTCTGCTGCTGAGAAGGGGCGGAGCCGCCGTTCGGCGGCTCATGTCCGTTCTCGCAGCGCATCGGCTGCTCGGGGAGGGGGGTGCAGCGAGGAGGGGAAAGATCCCTGCAAAATCGCTGTTCAATGCGGAGCACATCTGCGGGTTAGATGCGCTCCCATTAAACTCAACAGGATGGGAATTCGCACCGCATTGCACAAAAAACATGTGCGTTTTTTGTGCAATGCGGAGTGCGAATGCACCGCACATATGTGAACCGGACACACTGAAAGCAATGTGTTTTCAATTGTCCTGCGAATTGGATGCGGTTTAAGCCGCATCCAATTCGCATAGGTGTGAACCCAGGCTAAAGGTTATCAGTGTAGAATTAATCATGAATAATGGCCCAGAAGTTATTGCTCTCACTCTGTCGTTTGCAGCAATTCTGCACATGTGTGGTACAATCATGGATTTTTTATTGTTACGCTTTTTTATTGCTATCACACAGAGGCTAACAAGCCCCCCATGTGATAGCTTTGGGCAGGTGACAGGTACTTTTTATGGAGACATTAAGACCCCCAATTTCTTCCATGCCCTCCAAAGCAGCTAATCAAGCACAGATCATGCACTTTGTAACTGAAAAATAAACTTTTTTGGAAAGGGGGTTCACCAAATAATATGTACATGTTAGAGTGTGGCATGGCTCTCCCTTGTACCCGACTCATGAGGAGGGCCAACTTAAGATCTTGCACACAGGCCCTCTGCATTCAGAAAGCACACCTACTAAAGGCAAATAAGTTGTGCACTTTGCAAGTACAGTTGTACAAATTTTCTCTAGAGCTTGGTTGAGGTGGAGAAGCTCTGCCAATTTCCATCATCCAATCATGTGCAATATAAATGCATTTTTTTTATTTTCCTTGCACCTGGTTGGGTATTCTTTACAAAGTGAAGTTCACCACATTCACTAGCTCTGCTGGCAGACTCATTAAAAACAATGAACAATGCACTTCCTATTTGGCAGATATGATATCTCTCAAGGAGATATATAGTAATTGTACCAAGGAACTAAGAGCACCTTCTAGCAGCTAATCTGCAATGCAAATCTTTATATTTAATTCAATAATTGAGAAGCAAGCATACATAAATATGACAATTATATAATAAACTACTTTTAAACACAAAGAACAATTATAAATAAATGATCAGTAATAATGCATCGTACAGTATATAACTTTTTTAAGCAAAATGTCTTTGTATGGATCCTCCATAGCTCACAATTTCTATGAGAACATCTAATATACCACACTCAGTAGTACAACATAAAAAGAAACCTTTGCACGTCATTGTTAAGATTCTCAGCAAGCCAGAAACATACTGTATATGAAGATTCATACATCAGTTCAAAAATATACGTATATTTCAGCAAACCAACATGATGCATTTCCATCTTTATACCCTCTGAAGGGATTTAATATAACAATTGAAAATTTAAGTCAGAATGCAACAAATAGGATTATTAAATGTTCAATAAATTTGCACTGCACAGGAAAGATTAAATAAGATTTATATTCTAATCTAAGTTGTAAACTTAGGCATTCCCTCGGTACAAAACCAGCTGATTAGAATGTAATAAACAAGCAAAAATTTGACTGATGCAAAACAATCCCTAGATTCCCTTCTACAAATATATTAATCTATTTAGTCACTAATGACAGGATTAAATTCTGCAGCAAATTAGAAACTTTTCACAATGTTTGCGCACAGTGTGCATAAGATTACCAACTCGTATTATTTCATGAAATTCCAAGGGAAGCATGTAATAATGCACCTTGTATGAAGGGAAGAAAGTTTAATTGCCCTGGTGCTATAGTGATGTCAGCCAAGAAACCGGTAATAAAACAACCATACAATGGTCCTGGCTACTTTAAAGAGTCTTAGAAACAGCACATATGAGAAACTTTTTTTTCAAGTGCACTTACCTGTACATGTACATGGCTTGTGAGTCTGAGTATATGCAGTTCAGCTCATTGATTGGCAAAATTAGCTATTTTCAACCGTAATTGTTCTTTCTATGATGTCTGCAGTAGGGCTTCAGTAGCCTTGTAGGGTATGCTTGTATTCCGTGTTCTCTGTGGTCAACCTTTGCTATGTTTCAGGTTTCTGATCCTTGCAACTGACCTAGACCCCCAGGTTGTATGACTTCTCTTCTGATTCTAAATTCATTTGACATCTATCTTTTTGCTCTGACCACAGCTTGCTCTAAGATCCATTCCTGTTTCAGTTCCTGGCATTTGATCCCTGTCTCGGTTCCTGCCATTGGATCCCTTTCTCGATTCCTGCCCTCAGATCCCTGTCTCAATTACTACCTTTTGAAAAGCTTTCTTTGCCCTAGGATCTCTCTCTCAGTTTCTGCTCTTGTTTCTTTTTCTCAGCTCCTACCATTGGAACCCTATCTCAGTTCCTGTTCTTGAATCCCTCTCTCAGCCTGCCTTTAGAACCCTGTCCCTGTTTAGTCTTGGATCCATTTCTCAGTTCCTGCCCTTTTATCCCCAAGCACTAATCTTTATATCCTATCTCAGTTCTTACCCTTTTGAGAACTGTCTTGATTCCTGCCTTTGGATCCCAGTTTTCGCTGCAGTTGTAGTCTTTGGATCCCTGTCTCAGTTCCTAGCCTTGGATCCCTGTCTCCATTTCTGCCTCTGTATCTCTGACTCTAGATCTCCCTGCCTTTGGATTCCTGTCTTAGTTCCTGAATTTAAATCACTTTCTCTTGTATGATTTTATGAATTTTGGATTCTAATGTAGAGAGAACACTTAAGATTTATTGCAAAGATCTTAGATGTGTTAGGTAACTTTTAGAACAGTTTGCCTCCAGAAATGTTTTTTATGAACTGTTAATGTGGACTGGAGTATGATGTCTTTATATGCATACAATGATTATATATAAAGGCTGCATTTAATTAAACTGACATTTTCTGTGCCAAAAAGTGTTAAATATATACAAAATACATAAGTAGGAGTAAAATTAAGATCATTTACAGTAGTCATGTTTTTAGATGTGATTATCAGTTTTATGAATAAACTAATGATAAAGAGTGACTAGATTATTGTCTTTGAATTTCTAGTCAAAAGTCTAGAAATTGCTTATCCCATAACACAAAATATCTGAGCCCTGGTGAGGACATGAAAGTATTTACCATGTATTTATGTAAGTAAAATTCAATTTGATGATGAATATAAATATCTTAATGCTACCGGCATATATTGATATTTCAAATGCTGAAAAGGAGAGAATAAAAAACTATTAGTGAAAATGATTAGACAAATCCTGGATTATATCACCAATGTCTGTTATTTCAGGATAGATATGCAAATGGTATCTAACAAGTTCTCAAATTGTGAAGCATGATATAGGCTGACCATTTGGATACTCTATAATAAGTTACATATTGTGTTAAAGGTAGAAGTTCTTTTTACCTTAAAGAGGAAGTAAAGTATTTTAAAGTTCTTTTTTAATTGTACCTACAGGTAAGCTTATAATAAGACTTACCTGTAGGTAGTGTAAATATCTCTTAAACTTGCACCGTTTAGGAGATATTTACTGTATACACCGCTGATTACATCATCGACGTATGCGCTCTGAAGGAACAGCCGTCTGTGCCGTTTCTTCAGAGCCTTGTGCCGTCACCAGCAGCTCCCGTGGGCATGCGCGGGAGTGACATCATCGCGGGTCCGGCCACTCACAGCGTTGGAGCGCGCAAACTCAGAAGACACACCGGGGCAGATGTCAGCTGTCTCAGTGGTGTGCGGGCGCCGCTGCAGGGCTATGTTCTAAGGTAAGTATTTCATAATGAGCTAGTATGCAATGCATACTAGTTCATTATGATTTTGTCTTACAGTTTTTTTTTCTCGGTTTACAACCTCTATACTGCATTCTCTGCATAAAGGATAAAAAAACATCTGTGTGCAGCTTCCCCTTACCTGAGCACGATCTCGATCCAACAACAGATGCTCTCTCTGCTCGCTTTCTCCTCATTGGCCAAGGAGGCAATGCCCGCTGACACCACCAACTATTCCACATCCTTAGTGCTCTAACAGTAAAGAACCCCTTATGCAGTTTAAAGTTAAACCACTGCTTTTCCAACCTCGCTGAGTGGCCACGTCTTCTTAATAGACCTAAGACTGATTAGTTTACTCTAGAATCCCCATTTAGCTATTTATACATTGCAATCATATTTCCTCTGATTGTCTGAGTAAGAACTGCCCAAAGTTCTCCTACTCCCAAATTTGTTCTCAACTGTAATTTCATATTTAAATTGATTGATGGCTATGGAGCAACCAAAAGTTTTTATTTCCGGCACTTCAATAAGCATAGCCTGTGGTATTCCACATTCTGGGAGAGAAATACGAGAGCTGACAGCAATATAATACTTTTGAAGATGCAAGCTTTTGAGCCATTGTCCTTACTTCAACTAAGGTGAATCTCCAGAACTGAACCTTCAAAAAAAGGTAGCACTAGCAGCTCCTAAATTTTTATCCTGACGAGTCTCCCCTACATTGATTATTATAATCTGTGCTTTCTTTATACGTTGTGCCATTTAACCATGTTAAACCAGAAACTAAAGCAGGATTTAAATGTCACTTGGAGGTTATCCTGAATGGAGCAAAGAGTATGAAGATCACTGCTGCAGTGTGTATATTCAGCAGAACAGACATATTAGCATGACATGACACAATTGGGTCACATATATTACAACTGCTAATACAGAGCCTCTTCCTCATTAATTAGGAAAAGCTGCATATACATGTGTAATAAAATGCAAGGTGACATCTAATCTACAATATTGCAATATTTGTAATTCTTTTTTTGTTGATTAATTTTGTATGACATAAAATAAATTATACTGTACTGTAAAGAGCTCAGTGCTCATAAAACAGCTAATATACTTACTGCAGGCAATTTGGGGTCTGGTCCTGTTAAAATGCAGCATAAAAAAAATAAAATGTACTAAATATGATATAGAAACGGTTTTCATTTAATATGACATGTCCAGTAACCCGAAACAATTACCTGTTTTTGTTTTGACTGCTCCTATTGAGTTACAGATAAAATGTGATTGGTTGCTATGGGTTATTACTGAGGTAAAAAGAGTATTTGCACCAAGACCACCAGGATGGGGGGGGGGGGGGGGGTAGAGATTTGCTAGCTATGAAATTTGAATTGTAATGCTGTAATAGAGAAAAACTCCACCTCCCAAAGCTCTAGAAAGCTAGGATATTATTTACTGTAATTGAACAAGTTTCTTATTCTGTTTACGGCCGCTTTCTTTCCATTCAGCCACAAACACGTCTGAACGCACTTACTGTATGTCCTACTCACATACTGCCTCAACAGCCCTGCTCTAGACAGTGCCCCCTGTCTGTGTACAGCCTTTCTTTTTCTGGACAAGCACACCTCACCTGTCCTCAGACTCCTCCATTGGGTTGTCTATTCATAGCTAACCCTTTAGGCACCCCTTCGCTGCTAACATAATCTTTCACTGTCGCTTACCACATTTACATTGCTTTGCCAGTGCTTCTGTCAAAAAATACACACAGAGTACAATATCACTAAAACTTTTCAAAGTGTGAAAGTGCCTAATGTATTGTCTAAATATGATTCATGCAGTCCCTCTCATCACCTTTAATCAGAGGTCTAGGACTACTTTTATTCCTCCAACAGTAAATCCTAAATGTTAGTCATGGTCACAATTTTCATTTTTTTTTTTTTTTTGAGCTGCATGAATTGGTTATAAAAGTATCAATCACCTATTCAATTGTTCTATATGACTATATGAATCCTTCATTGGTCTGATTTACATTGCATTGTTCACGCTTTACATTTTCCTTTTATTAAATGAGCCAATTTCATAGCTTGCAATGAGTTAAGAAATGGCCACTGAAGCTAGACCCCAGCACTAGGTTTCTTGCCTGATGCTCCAACACTCTAACCCAGTGCTTCTCAACTTTTTTTCAGTCAAGGCACCCATTATAATTCCATACAATCTCAAGGCACCCCATTCTAAAGTTTAAAATTGAAACTAATAGTTTTACATAACGCAGCAACAACCACACACGTAGAAAACCCAGCGTTAAAAGAGATTATTTTTCCAAAGCAAACACACCTTTGCACACTGGTACTGATTCCAATGTTTCTCTTCTTCCACAGTTTCTGTCCTTCATTAAGCTAATGTGACCCACAACTGATAGAGAGGGGCAGGGGAGGGGCAAACAGGGATGCTGTGCCAGTGCCCAACAAGCCATTATCATTCGATGATGTCATTGGTTGTTAGGACACTGGCAGCTAGAAGGTTTTAATGGTGCATAAAGAAAACATGTGGCTTTATGGGGTGCCTTGAGACTGTCCATAATTTTATTTTTTGTTTACAAAAAGCTTTATTGGAAGGGTAGGTACAAAGAATAATTACAACATATGTTAACTGTGTAATCAAAGAGGTAGACATATAAAACATAGTATAAAAGATGACAGGTGATGAATTATACATAAGGAGTAGTTAGTCATTAATTATAGAATGAGACTGTCCATAAGTTTAAAGAGTGCATTGACTAAAACAGGTTGAGAAACACTGATCTAACCTATGAATGCAGCACTGGGCAGAGAGATGTCCAGCCTGTTGTCACTTTGCAGGACACCCAGGATGGAACTTGTGTGTGACTTGTACAGTGGACACTGCTCCCAGTGACCACCATCAAAAGAGAGGATATTAGATTGAATAGTAGTAAGGGGTCACTTCTCTCCTGACAATCTGCAAGGAGACACCCCCAACTGACCAGCTGGAAGGGACCCATTTTCCTCACCAGCAGCAAGAGGGCACTTCTCCACTGATTATCAGCAGGAAGGCACTTCTCCACTAACTACAAGCAAGAGGGTACACTTGTCCATTGACCAGCAGCAAGGGACATGTGTCCACTGACTAGCAGTTGGGGCACTCACCCACTAACTATGAACATTTAAAGGGCCCCTTACTCCTGCACTTTGACTGCTGCACTTTACATGCTTTGCTGTAAGTTACATACTCCTGCACCCTATACACTGCAAAGTCCCAAGGTCTGCAATCTACATACTGTGTTTTACATTATATATTTCTGAATGCTGCACTCAATTTGTAATGTTGTATATTACATAATCCCGACCTCTACATTTTTATTGCTGTTTTGTATGTTACAAAGTCCTGACAATAGTGTTCACTGTATCAAAAATTGTTGGTTTTGATGAAGACTAGAGTTGAGCGAACCCGAATTGTAAAGTTCGGGTCCGTACCGAACTTTGGGGTGTCCGTGACCCTGACCCGAACCCGGACATTTGAAAAAAAGTTTGGGTTCGGGATTCGGGTATTTGATCACGCATGTTGAATAGCTGCAGGTCAGCCAATCAAAAAGCATTTCACTGGTTTGCCCTTAGAAGCCATCACAGCCATGCCTACTAATGGCCAGTGCATCATGTGACCTAGCCTCTTTATAAGCTGGAGTCACTTAGTGCTGCATGTCACATGCTTTCTGGGTAGTGTAAGGAGAGGATGCTGCCGGCGCTGTGAGGGACAGATTGCAGATATAATAACATCTCATCCTGCATTACAGAACAATCTGATTGTGGACTAGGTAAAGATTACTACTACTACTGCTTTTAGGAACAGATTGCAGATCTAATAACATCTCACCCTGCATTACAGAACGATCTGACTGGACTAGGTAGACTCTACTGCTTAGAGGGACAGATTATTGTTCTAAAATCATCTTCTAGTTCTATAGGGTCAGGTTCCTGCTGTTGCTGTAAGGGACAGATTATTGTTCTAAAATCATTTTACTTCCTTTTGCAGCCCTCTAGCACTTTCCAGGACTTTTTTACAGTCATTTTTGTGCCGTAAAGTTCGGGTCCCCATTGACTTCATTTGGGTTCGGGGTAAAGTTTGGGTCAAGTTCGGTACCGGACCTGAACTTTTCCGTGAAGTTCGGCCGAACCCACCGAACCCGAACATCCAGGTGTTCGCTCAACTCTAATGAAGACCTCTTTAAAGTAGAATCAGACAAAATGTTTGCATTCTGTGAGCAGAAAAGCATATGTAATATAAGAGATATATTTTTAATAAAGATCCTTCGTTCATCAGTTTTTATGTGTCTGTAAAACTGTCACTTGTTGGACAGTAATAATGGACACTGTGCCACAAGGGCTGTGGCATAGATTTGTATTGTATACAGTCAATAAGCACACATACCAACTACTATGTGGTTACCAGTAGCACCATATAAATAAACTCTCAGTTGCAATAGTTCTGGGCAATCATTTATGGGTAACTCACATTTGATGACCTCTGAAGGCTTGGCTTTTAAAGCATTGCAAATGGACATCTATGGGTAGTGTTGCTGTGTTGCTGGCACACACAGTTTTGAGTCTTGACATATTTGGTACATATTTTCTCAACTCTGTCTCATCTTTTATATTTTACATAAAAATCAGCAATTGTATTGTGTTTGTATGCAATAAAAATAATTTACATGTAATGTAAACTAAAATGTAGCTTTGATAGAAAGTAGCGCAAAAATTGTGTGACAGAAACTGCCACCATTTTATTATACAGGGTCCTTGCTTTTAGAAAATGTATCATCTTTTTGTTTAAGTAATCTTTAGCCCTAAAATGTGCATTTTAACATGCTTGCAAAAAAAAAGCTAGTAACAGATGTTCAGCAATG
Source organism: Glandirana rugosa (assembly GCA_018402905.1). Taxonomy (NCBI): domain Eukaryota; kingdom Metazoa; phylum Chordata; class Amphibia; order Anura; family Ranidae; genus Glandirana; species Glandirana rugosa. The sequence goes on from BLSH010115851.1 coordinate 1,035,136, forward strand.
ACAAAGAGCAAGCACAGCTCCTCTCTGTGATGTTCTAAAGGGAGTATCACTACACTGTTCCAGATGAACAACTGAGATCAGTACACTCTTGTGGGACTTCAGGGGTTATGTTGCAATGACCCAAGGCCTCAGCTTTACTCCAAGGACAGATTTTAGATAGAAACATAGATGGCAGAAAAAAAGATCAATTGGTTCATCAAGTATGCCCTATTTTTACTTTTTTGAATATAGGTCTATGTTTGTCCCAACCAAGTTTGAATCCAAGTAAAGAGGACGAGGCCCCTAAATCAAACCAATTTGTGGTCAACAAAAGCACCCATTAAATAAAAAAAAAGTGCTGCCAAGTGGACTCTTTAGGAAGGATGGCAGTTTTTGATCATAATAACAGGTTAAAACACCATCAATGTGTTTCAGAGCTCTTTAGTGGCCACTTTTGCCAGGAAAAGGTGTACAGTACACTGGATGAAATACATAAAAATATGAAAGAAAACAATTTTCAATGTGAATCCAATAGGTAGAAATGATATATAATAAAAAATACAGTAGTTTAAAAAGTGATAAAAAGTCAATTTATTTATAGTGATTGTAGGTAGAATTCAGAAAAATCAAAGTTAAACAAGTGTAATCAATGTATGTATATATTGGGTGTTGTAGTAAACAATGCATAAGCACTGGTTTGTATTGTAATACTTTGCAGTGATGGTTGTTTGGGTATAATCTCATATCAAGCATTTCGATATATAGTGTAGTGATAACTTTGAATGATACAGGCTGCTAATGGTTATAATTCCCAGCCCAAGAATAATAGGGCTATACCATATGTACATATATACACATAAAGCCTCTTTCTCAATGTGGCCCAAACTCACTGGCCTGTAGTTGCCAACTAGGGATGAGCCGAACACCCCCAGGGGACAAAAGTTCAGGGCGAACATCCAAACACCATTTAAGTCTATGGGACGCGAACATGAAAAATCAAAAGTGCTCATTTTAAAGGCTTATATGCAATGTTATTGCCCTAAAGTTTAAATCAATCGTTTTTTCAGGAGCAGTGATTTTAATAATGCTTAAAGTGAAGAAAAAATGAAAAATTCCTTTAAATATTGTGCCTGGGGGGTGTCCTTAGTCTGTGTGTAAAAGGGTGCATCTCTGTGAGGTGTAGAACATAGCCAGAGCAATATGACATTTCCATAGGAAAATTTGTCATTTAAAATCACGGCTGTAATGTATTGCAGGCAATATACAAAAAAATTGCTGGAAAAAAGTGCGTGGGGGTCCCCCCCCCCCAGTCCAAACCAGGCTCTTCGTGTCTGGTTTGGATATTAAGGGGAACCCCACGCCTAATTTAAAAAAAAATTGACAGGGGGTCCCCCTAAGATCCAAACCAGACCCTTATCTGAGCACGCAGCCCTGGCCGGTTAGGATGGGGGGGGACGAACAAGCGCCCCCCCTCCTGAACCATACCAGGCTACATGCCCTCAACATGGGGAGTATGGGTGCTTTGGGGGAGGGGGGCTCTGCTCCCCCCACCTCAAAGCACCTTGTCCCCATGTTGATGGGGACAAGAGCCTCTTCTCCACAAGCCTGGCCGGTGCTTGTGGGGGTCTGTGGGCGGGAGGGCTTATCAGAATCTGGAACCCCCCTTTAAGGGGGCCCCCAGATCCCGACCCCCCCATGTGAACAGGTTTGGGGTACATTGTACCCCTACCTGTTCACCAAAAAAGGAGTGTAGTCTAAGAAAAAAACATTAGGCACTTTTTGACAAGTCCTTTATTTTGAATTTTAGCTCTTTTCTTCTTTCTTCCTCCATCTTCTCCTGGTCCGGTCCTTCTTCTGGTCTTCTTCTTCTTTTAGTCTTCTTGCTTCCTCTCTTCATCTTCAATCTTCATCTTCTTTCTTCTTTCCCAGCCGCCGCTCTCTCCGCTGCTGCAGTCCGGCCTCTGCGCGCCTTGCCGAATGGGCAGTCTTCACGATGACAGTTCTTTTATAAGAAGATGAAAAGAGGAAGATTGAAGACGAAGAGAGGAAGCAAGAAGACTAAAAAAAGAAGGAGAAGAAGACCAGAAGAAGGAGCGGGCCTTGTTTGTTGGCAGTGCCAGAACACTGTAACCCCTTGCAGTTACTCTTGTTGCACGGAGGAACTGGGCCTGATGTTGTAAATTCGTTTAACCACTTAAGCCCCGGAGCCCTTTTTTACACGTATTGTTTACAAGTTAAAATCATTTTTTTGCTAGAAAATTACTTAGAACCCCCAAACATTATACATCCCTTGTGATTGTAATATAGTAATATATGGTGACAGGTACAATTTATGGAAGGATGGGGGGTCTAAAAGACCCCCCATCCCTCCTTTGCACTTCACAGTATTCAAATCGCCAAAAACTGCAATTATGAATACTGTAATTTTTTTAACACCGGTGCTGTTTCCTGCTGAGTAAACCAGAAGTGACGTTCTGACATTGCTTCCAGAAATGTACGAAGGAGTCCCAATTGAAGCCGATTCTGGCTTCCACAGGGACTCCACACAATGGCCAGAAGTGTCAGATTGGAGCTCCGGCCCCTCCCGCTCCCTGGGATAAAGACCGAGTGGCTTCCAAGCCGGATCGGCCATTATCACAGGATAGCCAGCCGCCTGCTCTAAAAAACAATACCGGGGTTTAGCCTGTAGCTGCAGGCTATTCCCCTGATACATCCACTTAAAGCTGCCACCATTTATAAACGACAATTCGCGTTAAGTGGTTAAAAATTGTGATGACATGCCCCAGTCCAACAGGTGGGGAAAACTTGGGCCTTGGGTGTTGTCGGAGCCAGAACACTGTAACCCCTTGCAGCTACTTTTGTTGGCCGCAGGAACGGCCCTGCTTTTGTAAATTAGGGTAACCACTTAACGTGAATGGCTGCTTTAAGTGGAAGTATCGGGGCATAGTCTGCAGCTACAGGCTACTGTTACGTTTTTTTAGAGCAGGCGGCCGGCTATCCGTTGATAACAGCCGATCCGGCTTGGGAGCCGCTCAGTCGTTATCCCAGGCAGCAGGAGGGGACATCCCCCCTCCCGCCACCGTCCGCCCATCTTCTCCGGCCTCCTGTCCCACCGGGAGACCGGAGCTCCGATCTGACGCTTCTAGCCGCTGTGTGGAGTCCCTGTGGAAGGAGGAATCAGCTTCGATCGGGACTCCTTCGTTACAACGTTACTTCCGGTTTACTCAGCAGCTAACGGGGCCGGTTTTAAATAAATTACAGTATTCAGAATCACAGTTTTTGGTGATCTGAATACTGTGAAGTGTAAAGGAGGTATGGGGGGGTCTTTTAGACCCCCATGCTTCCATAAAGAGTACCTGTCACCATATATTACTATCACAAGGGATGTTTACATTCCTTGTGATAGCAATAAAAGTGATCAGATTTTTTTTTAAAGGAACAGTGTTAAAATGAAAAATATAATAAAATAAAAAAAAATAATAATAAAAAAATTTAAAGTGCCACTGTCCCTGCAAGCTTGTGCAGCAAAGAAAACGTATATATAAGTCACGCCCGCATATGAAAACGGTGTTCAAACCACACATGAGAGGTATCGCCGCAATCGCCAGAGTGTGAGCAGTAATTCTAGCAAAAGACCTCCTCTACACCTCTAACCTGGTAACCGTTAAAAAATTTTAAAGCGTCGCCTATGGAGATTTTTAAGTACCGGAGTTTGTCACCATTCCGCGAGTGTGCGCAATTTTCATCCATGTCATGTATGGTATCTATTTACTCGGCGTAACACCCTCTTTCACAATATACAAAAAAATGGGCTAACTTTACTGTTGTCTTATTTTTTAACTCAAAAAAGTGATTTTTTTTCCAAAAAAAAAAGCACTTGAAAGACCGCTGTGCAAATACTGTGTGACAAAATGTATTGCAACGATCGCCATTTTATTCTCTAGGGTGTTTGAAAAAAATATATAATGTTTGGGGGTTCTAAGTAATTTTCTATAAAAAAAAAAACGGATTTTAACTTGTAAATAACAAATGTAAAAAAGGGCTCTGGGGGTTAAGGGGTTAAAAACTGTATATATTTTAATACACCATGTCAAGTGAACTATATACCGTATGGACAGATATATAGTGGACACTCAATACACGGTGTATATATATATATATATATATATATATATATATATATTGGGCTGTATATATTTTAATACACCAAGTCAAGTGTACTATATACCTTATGTACAGTGTACACTGATATATAGTACACTGTGCGTGTGTATATATATATATATATATACTAGACTGTATATATATATATATATATATAGATATCTATGTAGATATATATAGATATCTATCTATCTATCTATATATATATATATATATATATATATATAGATGCCTATCTATATATATCTATATATATATATATATATATATAGATAGATAGATAGATAGATAGATAGATAGATAGATAGATAGATAGATAGATAGATAGATAGATAGATAGATATAGATATATCTTTATATATAGATCTATATAATTTTTTTTTTCCTACACTAACCTGTCTGCACTAACTGACAGATTTCTAACTATCTATCTAGTTAGCTATCTATTTTCTTTTCTTTTTTCAACATATTTAAAAATCTATCCATCTAAACTGCCTGTCTTCAGGAACCTACACTATCTCTCTAACACCGCCGCCGACACACTATCATAGAGCCACTGTACAAGCGGCTTTATATAGTGTGGGGCGTGGATTGAGACTGCTGTGCAGTGATTGGCTAAAGGCAGGATGCCTTTAGCCAATCAAAGCTCTCACAGCAGGCCTCCCGCTGATTGGCCAAAGCATGCAAGTCATGTGCATGCTTTGGCCAATCAGCAGGCGGCATTCCGCAGACATTTTAAAACATTATGGGGCTCGCGAAGTTACCGCGAACGCCCAATAATGTTCGTGAATACCCGTACGTGTGAACAGGGGATGTTCGGATCGAACATACGTTCGATCTGAACACAAAGCCCATCCCTATTGCCAACTTCCAACTTTGTTACTCTTCATGTCGATAGGTATATTATCGCCAATCATGGGGAATTTCTCCCATTAGAAGAGATTAATTAAAAAGATCAGTTAATGGTCCAACAACTATACTCAATCTGCATCGCTAGAACCAATATGATCCCCCCACTTGTTTTTGTTAGTGTAATTTATTTCTGAGAAGACAGAACAGAATGTATTGTTTAAATGGTTTGCTACATCTAGGTGTCCATCAACAAAAGTGTTGTACTCAGTTTTCATGCAATACTATCGTATTTTTTTCCTATTACTGAAGTACCTAAAATGTTTTGTCACCTTTCTTAAATGATTTGGCAATTTCCTCATCTTTCTGTGCTTCAGCAGCACCAATAATGTGTTTCACGTCATTTTGCCTATTTTAATTTCACCTCTCTATCAGCTACACTTTCTGTTTCCTTATCTCTCATAGCCTGATTGATTTCTCATTTAACCACTTGCAGACCATGTCGCGTAGATATACGATGACAGGTTGGAAGTGCTGCGCAGATCGCCTTCTATAAACGGCGGTTGGCGCAGGTGCAGTTGCGAGCCAGCGGCGTGTTCTCGATGGACTTGATGTCCGCCGGCGACCCACGATCACCTGTTAGAGAGACAGAACGGGGAACCGCCAATGTAAACATGGCGGTTCCCCGTTCTGACAGGGGACATAGCACTAATCTACTGATCCCTGTAATCGGGAACAGTGAGATCTGTCTTCCCCCCGGCCATCCCAGCCCCCACACAGTTAGAACACACCTAGGGAACACATTTAACCCCTAGATCCCCTTCTACAGGTTAACCCCTTGCCTGCCAGTCACATTTATACAGTAATCAGTGGCTATTTTTAGCTCTTATCGCTGTATACATGTCAATGGTCCCAAAAAAGTGTCAAAAGTGTCCGAACTGTCTGTCGCAATATGGCAGTCCCGATAAAAATCGCAGATTGCCGCCATTACTAGTAAAAAAGAAAAATTGTAAAAACTCCATAAATCAATTCTCATAGTTTGTAAACGTGGCACCTTTTGCTCAAACCAATCAATATATGCCTATTGCAATTTTTTTTACCACAAATATGAGAAAGAATATACATCGGCTTAAACTGATGAATATATTTGTTTTTTTATATTTTTTTTGGACATTTCTATAGAAAAAAGTAAGAAATATTGTGTTTTTCAAAATTGTTGCTTTTTATTTATTTATAGCGCAAAAAATAAAAAGGTGATCAAATACCATCAAAAGAAAGCTCTATTTGTGGGGAAAAAGGATGTCAATTTTGTTTGGGTACAACGTCGCACGACCGCGCAATTGTCAGTTAAAACGACAAAGTGCCGTATCGCACAAAGTGCCCTGGTCATTAAGGGGGCAAATCCTTCTGGGGCTGAAGTGGTTAATATCCTATCTGTGGCCCCTTCTTTAGTAATGCAGTGGGTGGAGTTGATGCCCTTTATATGCTCGCTGTGGGTGGGGCCTAGTGGAGTTGGGGTATTGGATCAGGACATCCCTGAACAGCAAGATGTAGAGCTGTGCTTGGATAAGAGAGAGAGAAAGCCCACTGCAGTGCTGCACTATCATGGTGACCAGAGAAGGATCCCCTGGGGAAGATGGAGAAACCTTGCCACCCCTGACCTTCGCCTAGCAGACCCTGTGGCATGGTTTAAGATGGCCTCAGGGCCTAAATGTGAGAGCGGGACACCCTGTGGGTGAATCACCTGTGGGAAGAGACTGGTAACATCTGGGAAGATGGCTGCACTTGTACTATATTGACTATATTGTGGATATGTGCAATTCCTTTCGGTCCGAATATAAATTCAAATTTTTGGTTATTCAGAGATTTCCAACGTATCCTTTTCTCCTAATTTATTAGTAATGAATAGTAACAAATTTTGTTGAAATAAGTTCTGTGTAAAGAATACCTGGTTGTTAAGCAGCAGACTGGAAAGCTGGCCGCCGCGTCTTTAACAACATATGATTCATCAGCTGTCAGCGGTCTTCCCCACTGACAGCTGAAATGTAAACAAAACAATGCCAGCAATAGAAAATTCTGGAAAAAACAGTGTGGGGCCCCCCACAATCTATACCAGGCCCTTCGTTTCTGGTATGGATTTTAACCCCTTCATATCCGGTCCATTTCTGGCACTCCTCTCCTACATGTACAAATCATCAGTTTTTTGCTAGAAAATTACTCAGAACCCCCAAACATTATATATGGTTTTTTAGCAAAGATTCTAGGGAATAAAATGGCGGTTGTTGCAACTTTTTATGTCATGCGGTATTTGCGCAGCGATTTTTCGAACGCGTTTTTTTTTTAAAAAAACAGTTTCGTGAATTACAAAAAAAAAACAGTAAAGTTAGCCCAATTTTTTTCATAATGTGAAAGATGATGTTACGCCTAGTAAATAGATACCCAGCATGTCACATTTTAAAATTGCGCAAACTTGTTGAATGGCGCCGAACTTTGGTTATTAAAAATCTCCATAGGCGCTGCTTTAAAAATTTTTACAGGTTAGGTGTTTTGAGTTACAGAGGAGGTCTTGGGCTAGAATTATTGCTCTCACTCTAACGCACGCGGGGATACCTCACATGTGTGGTTTGGACACCGTTTACATATGCAGGCGCGACTTACGTATGCGTTCGCTTCTGTGCGCGAGCTCGCAGGGACGGGGCGCTTTAAAAAAAAAATTTTTATTATTTATTTCTTATTTTACTTTTATTTTTTTTTATTTTTACACTTTTACTTTAATTTTTTTTTTTTTGATCACTTTTATTCCTATTACAAGGAATGTAAACATCCCTTGTAATAGGAAAAGTGAGTGACAGGTCCTCTTTATGGACAGATGCAGGGTCTATAAGACCCTACATCTATCCTACAGGCTGGAAAGGATGAGATCAGAAAAAAAACAGACGATCTCAGCCTTTCCTTCTCCTTTAACGGCTGTTGTTTACTTCGGAGACCCGGAAGTGACATCAGGACGTGCGTGACGAGAGCCATAGAGATGACCGAGGGACATCTGTCCCTCGGAAATCTCTGGCTTCAAGATCCGACGGCAGGCGATTCCTTCTCCCGGTCACCGATCGCTCAGGTGAGCCGGGAGAAGCACCGGAGGGTGGCGGGAGGGGGGGCGTCCCCTCCCGCCGCCTGTAAGAACGATCAATCGGCTTACGGTGATGGGAATCGCCTGAGGAAAAAAATGATACCTCAATGATGCCTGCAGGTGCTGGCATCATTGAGATATCACCACTGAAATCCCAGGACGTCCATGGACGTCCTAAGGATCTGAAGAGGTTAAGGGAAACCCATGCCATTTTTTTGTTGTTGTTTTTTTTTTTTTTAATTTTGGCGTGGGGTCCCTCCCAAAATCTATACCAGACCCTTATGTGAGCATGCAGCCCAGCAAGCCAGGAAGGGGAGGGGGACGAGCAAGCATCCCCCCCAAACCATACCAGGCCACATGCCCTCAAAATGGGGGGTGCTTTTGGGCGGGGGGGTTCTGCTATGCACACATGGATTTTTTTTAAGTTTGTTGGCAAAGAACTTCATGAGCTGTTGTCTGAATGCCCTAATATCGCGTTTAAGAGCTGTTCTTCTGGCCACAAAAAAATGCGTTCAGCGTTTTTTACATTGCAGGGCTGAATGTAAGCTGGTGTAATATTACAAAAATGCCCAAAAATGTTAACGTTGAAAAACACTGAAAAACACACATAAAAGCGATTAAAAAACGCTGTTAAAAGCATGTTTTTATTTATTTCTTTTTTTTTTCTTTTTCCTTTTTAAAACACTAGAGAAAATCGGAGTAGGAGAAAGAATGGTGCAATGGATCAAGGCATTGTACCATAAGCCAAAAGCAAGAGTTAAAGTGAATGGGAAATTGTCGGCGACATTTGAACTAGAAAACGGCACACGCCAGGGATGCCCACTGTCCCCTCTACTGTTCATAGTATACCTAGAACCTCTGTTGGCGGTACTAAGAAATGATCAGGAGATAAGAGGATTCCATATAGCAGAAGAAGAACACAAGATCGCGGCTTATGCCGACGATACGCTACTATATATAAACGCACCAAAAGTAACACTCCCAAAAGTAATGGAGGAAATTAAGAACTTTGGAGAGATATCAAACTTTAAAATTAATATCAATAAATCAGAGATTCTGGGTATAAATATTGGGAAAAGAGAAAGGACGGAACTCCAAAGAGAGTACCCCTTCAAATGGGTAAATAAGGGAATGAGGTACCTGGGGATAATATTAGCAACAAGTCCCGAAAAAATATACAAAGCTAACTACATCCCACTGATCAATGAAATCAAAGACGAAGTAAACAAATTAAAACACAGACCATTGTCCTGGTTTGGCCGGATCAACACGATAAAAATGATCATACAACCAAAAATCCTATATAAATTCCAAATGCTACCAATAGAAATACCACAGGCGTTTTTCCACGTGATTAAGAAACTGATGGATAAATTCATTTGGAGGAATAAAAAACAAAGGATAAAATTCTCGACACTGAGTAAAGGGAGGAACAAGGGTGGATTAGCGGTACCAGACATTAAAAAATACTACACGGCAAACATAATAGCATGGGTGATAGAGTGGACAAACCCCACGGATAAGAAATGGGGGAGAATAGAAAACAGGTTGAGTAGGTGTCACTTAGGAAAAGAGATATGGATCCCAAGGAAATTCAGAGAAATGGCCGAGGACACAAGTAAATTGACACATATAGTATGTAAAGAATGGGATAAATTGTTAGCACAACTGAAATGGGAATTTAACTCACCATACACACCACTGAGTGGAACAAACTATTTTGCACCGGGGAAAAAAGAATGGTCAGGGAATTGGATTAAAACGGACACAATAAAATTAAAAGATATATTAAAGGGCAGGGAAGATTTCCATGTAATCGAAACATGGTGGTATCAACAGCTAAGACAATTTGTAAACTCATTACCACCCCCATTGAGAACAGAAAGAGAAAGAACAGATCTGGAAAAAATAGTGATGAAGGAGGGGAGAAGAAAGGGGGAAATTTCCAAAATATACAACATGTTGATAGAGACGGGAGGAGAAGAAAGACCGCCATGTTTCGAAAAATGGGAAAAGGAGTTGGGGCAACAGTTGGGAGAGCATGAATGGAAAAAGATAACAAAACTGGTATTTAAATCCGCAACAGATAGCAACACCTGGGAGACAAATTATAAATGTCTGACAAGATGGTATCTTACCCCGGAGAGAATGGCAAAGATCCAACCAGGAAGGGATAAAAGGTGTTGGAGGGGCTGTGAAACCGAGGGGACAATGAAACACATCTGGTGGGAGTGCAAAAGGATCCAGGAATATTGGAAGGAGGTAGTGGACTTGATCAAAGAAATTACGGGAGTCGCAATACCCAGAGAACCATGGAATTGCCTTTTCCATAGGACAAATTGTTCCATTACACAATACACTAGGACAATATTACCACACTTATTGAACGCAGCAAAAGGCCTAATCCCCAGGCACTGGCAAAAGCCACAAATACCAACTACGAAAGAATGGTGTCGAAAAGTAGATGAGATCAGGAACTTGGAGTCCCTGAAAATTAGGGAGGAAGAGTTGATAGAGGACGAAAACGAGAAATGGAATAGATGGATGAGTTTCAAAATCTCCAAGACTTATATAAAAATAATGTGTGAAGGAGAATAATTGGCGGAACCTAGGGAGGGGGGTGGGAGAGGGGGGTAGGGGGGGGATGGGAGAATCTGAAGTGGTGGAGAGGGAATTTAAGACGAAAAACGAGTAAGAAAGGTTCAAGGGAATTACGAAAGGCGTTCAAAGGAAAGTCTCCCCCACAGGGTGAAGGAAGGGGACCAGCATTAGGGTATCCGGAAATGATGTGAGGCATTCCCACGACGATGAGCTGGAAAAGCGAAATCAACAGTGGAGACAGTTGGAAGCGAACTGATCCGGAAGAAAAAAAAAAAAAAGCGCGTTTTTAAAGCAGCGTTTTCCTGCCAGCATTTTCCTGCCAGCATTCCAACATCCAGAAAGAATTTTTTGAACATCCTGTGTGCATGGAGCCTTATGCTGTTCTATTTTGTCAAAATTTTAAGGATGAAAACTTTGAGCCATCATTGTTACAGTTACATATTTCAAACGTATTTTCTGCTAGGGCTTGAAATTACATCACCACATTTTACCCTTTGACCCATGGGTTTGCACAGCTGGACCCAGCTCCAGGCCAGACTGTGGAGTATGAGTATGGAAAGTAAATTCAATAACGCAACACGCACAATCAATAAATCAAGCATTACCACCTTTATTCACTTTGCAGTATAAAATAGAACAAGTTAAGCATTAGTTGCCTTTTTTCTCAGGCTGTGGTCCTGTGGTGTGATAAATACACACCAGGAAGTTTTATTTTTGAGCATGTGTGGTTGACTTATAATAAACTTTCTTTAATATACAATTATGGATTTCTATTCTATTATTAGCTCCACATGCAGGTTCATTGGAATATCAAAACATTTATTGCCCTTGGTCAGACAACAATAATTCTACCTAAATAAGAATTTTCAATTCTGTGATGAAATGCTACTGTCCAATCAGCCTTAGTGTAGTGCATAAAGCCCGTTTTCATCAAGAAATTTGAAGTTGGCTAACTAGTATCTCACAGAGACACAATAAATATTTAAATCTGAACTCAAGGCACACAAACTTCATGTTAATTATGTTCCTCAACAGCCACAAAAATATATAAAATCCACCTTTTGTGCACCAAATGTCTTTACAAACCCAGATAATATAGCTTTCTTTTGGTGGTATTTGATCCCCTCTGTGGTTTTTATTTTTTGCACTATAAACAAAGAGTGACAATTTTGAAAAAAAAACAATATTTCTTACTTTTTGCTATAATACATATCCAAAAAAAATATAAAAAAAACAAATGTATTCATCATTTTAGGCTGATATATATTCTTCTACACATTTGTGGTAAAAAAAATCGCAATAGGCGTATATTGATTGGGTTGCGCAAAAGTTATTGAGTCTACAAACTATGGGAATAGATTTATTATTTATTAATGGCAGTGATCTGTGATTTGTATAAGGACTGCGACATTGCTGCAGACAGATCGGACACTTTTGAACACCCTTTTGGGACCAATGACATTTATACAGTGATCAGAGCTAAAAAATAACCATTGATTACTGTATAAATTGCACTGGAAGGGAAGGGGTTAAACTCTAGAGGGCGATCAAGGGGTTCACTGTGTTCCCTCACTGTCTTCTAACTGTGTGGGGGTTGGGCTATCAGGGACATGACAGATCTGACTGTTTCCCATCACTGGGAACAGTAGATCAGTGTCATGTTCCCTGACAGAACGGGGATCTGCCTTGTTTACATTGGCAGATCCCCGTTCTGCCTCTGTAGAAGGCGAGCGCGAGTCGCTGGCTGACAATGAGTCCGCCTGACCCACGGGCACCCTCATGCAGCGCGCAGCGGGTGCGAGTGTGCGCCGCTAGCGGCATGCTCATGCCTGCAGCTGCACTTGCGCGAGCTGACGTACCATGACGACAGTTCGTGCAGGAGAGCGGTCCTGCCACCGTTAAACGACCGCGGCTAGTCAGCAAGTGGTTAAAAATCCATATTTATTGAGAATTTATTAAAATCCTGGACAAGACATGCATAAACACAGCTCTAGGAGCAACAGCAAACACATTTCACAACACTGTGCTTAATCATTGTTCAATGATTAAGCACAGTGGTGTGAAACGCGTTTACCGTTGCTCCTAGGGCTGTGTTTGTGCATGTCTTGTCCAGGATTTTAATTATTTCTCAATAAATATGGATTTTTAATGCTGGAAGTGCCGACACCTTTTCTCTTTGTCTTAACAATACATACGCCACGTGTATTTAGTCAATATTGGCTTATCCAGGAGTTTCGCTTTAAGGGAAATCTCACTTTCAATGAAAATTTGATTTACCACATATAAACCAAAATTTCAAATATTGCAGCTTACCAACCTTAGATGAGGTGGTTTCATTCGTTTTTTTACTAGGTGATTCTGCCAGTAGTATACTTTGTGTCCTAGAGTGACAACATTCACTAATCTAGAGTGGTTCTTATCATAGCTCTTCTTTGTTAAATGTCCTGGGCAAGTATTACTTCTTATTCATGATAACTCTGCATAATACACTTCACAAATTTGGAAAAGTTCTGCAGCCCTTTGCTTATATGAACATCCAGGCAGACCATCTTGCTCAACTTGACAGAAGACCATTTACCACAATCTCATTTTTTTATTGAGAACACTTGCACAGTGTAGGCTACTTTTGAGATATCTGCATCAGTTAAAAGCTGCCCTTAGGTGGGTATAATTCCTACACATTGCCCAAATGTATCAGAAGAAGGACTTGTGTTAGAAATACCTAAATGACTGATGTTACCTAACACTTTATGCAATGTGGTTTTCCTTTGTCTTAGAAAGGCTTCAATGGCTACTACTACCAAAACTGTATGAGATAATGGAGTTGATTTACAAAAGGCAAATAGGCTGCTCATTTAGGCCGGCCATAGATGATTCAGCAGGCACTGGCTGGAGATTCTAACCATGTATGGGCAGGCTGAATGTACCAAGTTGATCAATCAATCAACTTGGGCACAACCAGCCTGCTGGATTTTACAGATGATTATTGCTAGCGACTGCTATCCTCACTGGGAGAAGACAATGTCTTGGCAGGAAGGATACCCCTGTCAGCACTGTCTGTATTGATGGGGAAATACTGCAAGTTTCTTTCCTGCAACCTGCGGTTGCTGGAAATACATTTGCACAATCTATGGCCTGCTTTGGCAAACTGATTTTTCCCTTTGCAAGGGAATTTTTCATTAGCTTCATTAAGAAAATATGTTGACTTTCATCATCCAATCATGTGTTAGCAAAAAATATTTTTTTTTACATTTTCCTAGCTTGTTTTTTAATTTTCCCTTTGCAAAGCGAACATGCTCTACTCCTTTATTCTTTGTCCAAATTGTGAATCCAAATACAAAAAGTACATACCAGTAACAGTTTCACTTTCTATATTAACTAAAATGTGTGTGTTGCCCAATAATGGGTCATTGCTAAACTGAAAAGTAATGGTGAAAGGGGTGATGTCTATCTTGTATCTTGTATCAGATTTGTGGTAAAGGTAAAGATGTGATACATTTTAGCTCTACTAAAAATAAAGTATGGTTTTCAAAAATGTTTAAATTTTAGGATTATTTAGCTGCAGCTAGACAGCTCATACCCCTATATTGGAACACCACGAATACTCCACCTCTCTCCCAATGGGTTGCTAACATAAACAATATCATGAGAGTTGAGGAAATGCTGGCTATGGACAACAATACATTTGATAAATACAAAGTGCTTTGGTCGGTTTGACTGCGCTTCTCCTCATCTGACACCTTGGCGGCCATGCTCCCGACACACACAGGATCACCTTATCCCCAACCTTGACTTACTTCTTCGAGACATATGTAAATAAAAGTGCTATTTCAGTAGGCCAAAGGCACCTTCATCCCGAAAAAATATATTAAATAATTTGAAAGAAATGGGATTTTTATGGTGCCAACATATTCAAAGACAACATCATATTTTATACATACACTTTTATTGTAGCATATAAAAGATAAAATATATAGAAAAAGTTTTTAAGAAAAAACAATCCATCACATGTGGTTTTTACCACCCTTGGAATACAGTTGAATGATGTATTTTAGATATTATCTCATTGCCTGTACGTTCAACATGTTTCGCAAATCTTTGCTTCATCAGGAACTTTTTACGGCGTAGGTAAATTCTAGATAGACAACATATATAATGATTATACATCAGATATACTAATTATTACAATTATATCCACATATCTTGCATATAGAACATAATTTAAGAATATTGTATTGAAATACGAAATGCATCACAGAAAACCATGTATTGCTGGAACCTCGTGAGAAAAATGCTATTTTGCTTTTATTACCTGTTCAACACTCAAGAGAGAGCTCCCATTAGAAAGGGATCAGGTGCCAAGCCTAATTCCGGATGACCGGCATCCCACAAACAGCAAGGACTGCAGAGTAGAAGAATGTTATAAAAATAAATCCCAATAAATGATTTACTATTCTGAAGATAAATACCCTATCCAGATGGAGAGACAACTGAGATATTTGAGTTGTTTTTTGGAATTAAAGCCAAAAACTCCCCAATGAGGGGTGTTTCACATAATAAAATATAATATAAAGGGGGAAATTTGAACATATGCACTAGCCATAGGAAGAAAACAACAATCTTAGCCAGGACTTGGAAAGCGAGTATGCAGAAAGCTGTAAATTGTGGTAGCATAAGTATTTGAAAAATACCTGTCTTTTAGATACTTGGGTTTCAAAACAGAAAAGCCCTTAGTAAAAGCCCCATCTCGTCCCCTCACCACTCCTTCACTTTGATCTGATTCCCAGTGGAACCCTTCTTTCCCCACCCCCTTCTCTCGGAGACCATCTTCCCCCTTCCCACACTGCCTTTCTTTTCTTATCTTCTTCTTCTCCTCAGTTCCTCTATTTCTTCCTTTTTCTTTCTCTGTTCCAGACTACCTATCTCTCCTGCTCTCTACTTTAAAATTGGTGAACAACGTACATGATCTTTACCATTTTTTTTTTGTTTATGCTTGGTTATTTTTCAATGTTAAAAGGATATGTTAATGTGTCATTGCACTTTGAGATAAGTCTGGCTATGGGCGACAGCCATTGGTGGACTCTTTCAACATATTGCACCTGCCAAATGGCATCTCATTGTGTAATTTTGTGTTGTTCCAAATAAAAACATTTTCAACCCTAAATTTTAGGATTATGTGACTGTGTTAGCATCTAAACTAATCTTGGCATTCTGAATTTGTTTTAAATTGTAGGAATAAACTGCAGGACTGTGAATTTCTTTTAGGTCATTCATAAGTAAAATTAAAAAAAAACTATTTTGTAATCAGGCTAAGAAATGTGTTCAGCCTTCTTTTGCTCAAGTATGAACTTGGTACTGAAGTGATCTGCTAGAGATGTTGGGAAGATAGGATTTAATACAGTCTATAGTTATAGAGCTAAAAAAACGACTAATGCCTTGTACACACAGTTCGACAGTCGTATACAACAGGTCGTACGAATGACCATTGTATGCGAAATCGATCGTTAGTATGCGCGATTAGAACTGCCGACGTATGACGGTCGTACAACAGGAGTTGGATGAGCAAACTAGAAAACTTGGTAGTACCAACAAGCGGTCTTACGACTGTTGTATCGCGTGTACAGAGAAGTTGTTCCAACAAGTTGTATTGTGCAAAACACGCATGCTCAGAAGTCAGGAACGGCCAGACACTGATTACATGCACCTGAACTTTCTCTTTATACGTATATAACACGACTTGGTCGTACGATCGTGTAGTGCATGTCAGTATGCTAGATACAACAGCCAACTTACGATTTGGTCCGTTCGGTGGTACGACCATCGAACCGTGTGTACGAGGCTTAAGTGAAGCTGCCAGTAGATGAGCAAATATCTTTCCAAGGCAAAATATATTTGTCTGTTCTTGATTAAGTCATTGGAGCATGGGGGCCCACCATAATTATTTATAAAGAAAAAAAATGTCAATTTCATTCACATAGTGCTTTGATCCTTTCCTCTGCTAAGACAGCCATCAAAAAGGAAGAAATTCCATCATGTATAAAAATTGCATTGTGTTATATTCAGTGCCTCCAATCTCCAGACATACTTGGTATCAACTCCTGAGTGGTCAAACACAGGCTAATAATCAGAAGTGACCCTCAAAATTTTAGGCCATTTATAACCCCCTATATTTTAATAATTTGGATAAGCTATCAGGCTAAAGCGATTTGGCAATTTAAAGGACCTTCATATTAACCATAATCTTTAGTGCTATGACAGAATCATTTAAATATAATTACTCGCTGTCCTAGATCATTGAAGTTTTAGCTTGGTTTAGAAACTGAATTTCTTAGGAGGACATATTCGTTTAAGAACTTTACAAGTCGGCGAAATAATTAAAAAATGGTTACATATTCATGCCAGTCACTCAGGATAAGTCAATGCAGATCTGCACGTATTTCCCTATTGAGAAGACTTGTTTTTCCACCAGTTTAGCTATGTTGGTGCATGTTACATTTATATTTCATGTTTTACAACTACCTTTCAAACAATTTAACTGTATGTGCTACTGTCATTTCCCTGAAAGATCTATGCATAATAAATATCTAATAACTCCAGTCCAATACTGGGACATATTCTCCTAGCTAAATGGATAATAAATATGCTAACAATGCCTCCACATCTGTTCACATTAATTTGTTCATCAAAATAGACTAGAATTCTTTAACAGTTTTGGGAAATAAATTAATATAAATAAATAATGTAGTCAGTCTAGAAAAATGCAAGCAACCACAAGCAATTATAATATATACTCTATATAATTTAAACACTGGAAACCAATTTGATTTCTTGATCAGCTACAACATCATCACTTATTCCACCCACTGCCATGTACAGAAAACAACAAAAGTGCACCACTACAGCTTGATCATCTAAATAGCCATAAAAAAAAAAACAAGGAATACAACCAAAACTAAAGGATAACAGTTGCGAAACACACAGAACTCTAAATATATAGTGAGGATCCTTTCCCTTAGCCATCTATAATATTCTGCTTGGTGAAAATAATGCTGCTACACAACACCATTTATCTTCATAATGAAAGGCATTCAATAACAGCAAATTGTATTTGTTTTGCTGGAGAAATTGCTGGATAAATGTAACATGACACATCAACCCCTATAAAGGATGATGTGTGTTCTGTAGAAACCTGGCACCACAGCTTGATGGCAATACGGCATTCTGTTTAGTGGCTGCTTGGGGTTAGCTGGGTCTGTATGTCTCAGCCATGCCGAGTCCTTGACTTGGTACAAATCTTTCTCAACCAGAGCACAGCCTGACATTACATGGACGGCAGGTCTCTCTAATTCCATCTGTATCTCACAGATGGCACACAGTTTGGGATAGGACACATCTTGTCTCTTTCCCATCAAACACTAAGCAGCATCTGAGCCTGTAAAAAGAGTGGCTGCATATACAGCAAAGAAGTCAGTACCTTGTCGTTTCCCCCATTGGTAGCTTAAGTACTTACAAATAAAAACTGCAGTGAAAATTAGACTTTGTGTTCCATCAAAAAAGCCATAGGCGGAAGTGTTAAAGCTCATGAAATGCTATTATTTGGCACCATCTAGGGAAAGGTTATTAGGAGGGCAATCCAGTCTCTAAAACTAGTACGCAGAGAATGGCAAGAGCAGATACAGGTATTTAAAGGGCTAAATATCCAATCATAACATTTACAATCAGTACAAGGGAAAAAAAGAGTTTTAACCAACCTAGAATGACCATGTCATATTCCATCATAACAAATAGCAGACATAAGAGATATGAATTTCATTAACCATTGGACTCTTGAAAGATGCCACTTCTCCCTACATACGTACAAGACATTTAGCACAAATGCAGTAAGCTCAACATGAAGGTCATAAAAAACAATTCCAAGCAACAAGAGAAACTGGATATAGAAAAACGCAGCGCTCTAAATTATAAATGATCCCATGTGTATCAAATATGAATTAAATCTGTATAAATTTGTATAAGACATTAGAATAAAGTGAGTAATAACAATCAATAGCGCAACCAGAAAATGCTGTGACGTGGTATAGTGCACAAATTGTCCTTTAAAAAACTGACGGATAACAAAGTTTGTATAATAACGATAATGGTCAGCAGTGTGGGAACCTCCACCCCAGTGTTTTTGCCTCCACCGAACATAAAAAGTGAAAACTCACCAGAGCCAATTGCTGTCTAACATATAGAACAGCAAAACTTGTTCATTACTCTCTGTTCCTCCTCTCAATGGATGCATGCAGTATTCACTAGATATGAATATTCTTCCGTCACTTTACATAGACATCCGAGGGAAAGCTTACTCGCATTCGCCCAGACAGCGAATCGCCAGTACCAGAGAGAAAAAGGCTTATACTGTAGTGCTTATTGCTATTTCCAACAAGAGATTAAAGAATGTAAAACTATAAACCAGCTACCAGCATTTATTCTGGATACACATATGCGGATGTTGTGAACTACTGTGATACGCTTGAGGTCCAACCGCCATTCTTCTTGTAGCTTGGTGGCATCATATGTAAGTGGTGTGACCCAGCAGTATATGTGATAGCACTTTGTTTGTACGGACTAATGTGTGTTTTTTATAGTTTTACATTTTTTTAATCTCTTGTTGGAAATATCAATAAATACTACACTATAAGCCTTTTTCTCTCTGGTACTGGTGATTCACTGTCTGGGCGGTTGAGAGTGAGCTTTCCCTCCGATGTCCATGCAAAGTGACGGAAGAATATTCATATTTAGTGAATACTGCATGCATCTATTGAGACTAGGAACAGAGAGTAATGAACAAGTTGTGCTGTCTATGTAGACAGTAATTGGCTCTGGTGAGTATGCACTTTATACCAAGGTACAAACGTTATTATCCGTCAGTGTTTTAAAGGACAATTTTTGCACGTGGTGTAAATACCACGTCACAACAGTTTCTGGTCACATTATTGATTGTTATTACTCACTTTATTCTCATTTGTTATACAGTTTATACAGATTTAATACATATTTGATACATATGGGATCATTTATCATTTCAGAGCACGGTATTTTTCTATATCCATTATTTAGTGTCTGTATGTATGTATGTCTGTTTTTAGTGTCTATATCTATATGTATTGCACGCCGCCACACATTGACCAATTTAGCGCTGACACATACCTTCTTGCAACAAGAGAAACTAATCAGTGAGATGCTAACACTTTCAAGTAAAGACTGCAAGCTGTGCAACATCTAGCTACTTGTAATTGGGGGTTCAAAATATACCAACCATACTTTTTCCACAAATCGGTGGGATTCAAATTTGCATGCCTCTGTGAATTTATGTAATTTCACTTGGTCAAACCAGTTTAAAACTATGATGCACTGCATGGCCTTTGAACTATGGTTAGCAGATTTAGAAGAGCCAATAATGGGGGAAATTGGATAAGTCAGCCCCCTAATTATATATTATATCATCAGTGTATGTTGAAACTGTTAGGGAGAAAATAGGGAGAGTCAGTTGTGTTAGGTGCTTTAGGACTGCACGCCCAACAAAGATTGCACAATGTTGGATTTCCCACCAGCTCTCCAGAACCACAGCAGTCCTGTCAGATCTCATATACAGAGGCACCACAGAGCAAATGAAAGCTCTAATATGCTCCTCCTCTGCTCTGAAGAGTCACAAGGAACAACCAAGGGGAAGTCCTACCCGTTTCTGTGCTAAAGAAATCGCTGTTTGTTTGATTATATCAATGTGCAAAGTGAATATGGATGGGAGTGACTTTTTCATTATTAATCAACTGATGCACTGGCTGTGTTCTAATGAAGAAAGTTGCAGTTTCTGAATCCTTATGAAAATAATTAACCCTTTGGGAGTATTGCACTTGAAATGAAGTTTTGTTGCAGATAATGCCTAAAATCTGGCTTGGATCTTAGTGCAGAGTTCTGGGAAAATCAGTGAGCTACTAAGACATGCAGAAAATAACATTTCTGGGGACGTTGTGTATACCAATGGAGTATGAAACATCTTCAGGTTGGTATATTGGATTGAATTAGAGCACTGCAGATTGAAAAGGAAAGTAAATTTTTACTAAGAATCAATTGTAATAGAACTTGTATAGCAATTGTGTAAGCTATATTATTTTTTTTATTTGCTATATTTTATTTTTGCATGAAAGTGGAGTTACCCTTTAGGCAACTCATAGGGGCCAGACAAAAAAGATTGAGCTACTTCAAGGTAGTCTTGAGCTTAAGCCTAGAGTAGTGGACTTAAAGCGGTATAAAACCCACAAAACCAAAAATGCAATAAACCACAGCTTACCAATCATAAGATGTGGTGGCTTCATTCGTTTTCTTTTTTTTAGGCCTTTTTTCCCTCTGGTTTCACTTCTGATCTGGCCTTCTGTATTAGAGTGCACTCTGTATGAAGGGGCAACTTTGGATAGCAGCATTGCCAGTCTGGGGGGAGGGTAGTGTTAGACGTACTGGCAGATTTAAACACACTAAGGATGCATTCGCACTTCAAAGCTTTGAATCGTGGGCAGATTTGCCGCGCTTCGGCCTGCAATTTGAAAGCGCCTATGTGTGAATGACAAATCATGGGACTCGCATTTGAGATGCCATTCATTTGAATGATACCTAAAATTGCGGTGTGAGTCTGTCCCGATAGATTGCACTGCAATCGTGGGAAGCATGTCGCACAAATGTAGCCCCTGAACTTTTTTGGGGCGACATGCTTCCCGCGATGCAGGTTGCCATGATTGCAGTGCAATTTATCGCACAACAATCGCGGCAGTCCCCCATCTCGATTTTACGTGTCATTCAAATGAATGGCATCTCAAATGTGAGTCCCACAATTTGTCATTCACATATCTGCACTTTCAAATCGCGGGCAGAATTGTGGCAAATCTGCCCGCGATTCAAAACACTGAAACCAAACTCCAGCTAATTCTTTATAAGCAATTACAACAAACTGTTTTTTTTTTTTTCTTTTTAGGACAAAGGCTTTACATAAATAAATAAACACTGATTATTTAAAGCACCCCTGTCACTGGCAAAAGGTCTTGTCTCATCTCTATAACTCATACATTCTGCTGGAGAGCTTGACTCTTTTGAAAAACAACAGACTTACTGGCTGGGTCATCAGATGAAAATATGTTGCAGAAGAAAGAAAGCCTACAAAAGAAAACTAAAGCAGTCATCACATCTAAGAATTGGTAGGCTGCACTATACTGTAATACAGTAATGCTTTTGGGTTTAATACTACTTTAAGTTTTTTTTGGGTTGATAACTAAAGCTACACAGTTAGACTGGTGATTATAAGGGTAATCAGAAGACTCTCTTCAGCACATAAAGTACAAAGTTTCATTTTATTAGGAGATTTAGGTCCTCGCTGGGTGGCTACCGTGGACTAAATAAAGTAACAGGTGTCACATCCCTACATTACTGGAAATGGAGAGCAGATAGAGATTTGGGACTTTAAAGGCACCATAAAGACTATAAATCAAAAATTGTATAAATAAGTATAAAGTTTATTAGACCAAAAGTTAAAAAACATTATAAAAACAAGACTGAACCCCTGAACCACTGCATGGATCACTAATGGGTCACACCCCACTCCCCCAGGGTAGATATGTATAGAGCCCCCCAAAAACAGGTAGTGACAGTGAACAATACAGATAAAAAAAGGGGGTCAACGTTCCTCTACTTACATTCCTAATATTGTCACCCCACGAGGTGGGTGCTTCCCAAACAGATCTCACAGACATTCAGTGATTATTATAATACATTGTACAATTTGACTGACAACTCCCCGCCCCCGGCGGAGATAGACGACTACATAGCTTGTTCACTTCTCCCCTCTCTCACAGAGGAGGTGAGAACGGAACTAAATTCCCCTATCACACAGTTGGAACTCCAAAAGGCAGAGGGCTCCACAAAGCCAGGGAGGGCACCGGGGCCTGATGGTCTTACACTCCCCTATTACCAGGCACTACTTCCGACCTTAACACCATACATGATTAAGCTCTTCGGCTCCATCGGTACAGGGAGACCCTTCCTAAGAGATACACTGAAAGCACACATAACTGTTATTCCTAAGGAGGGGAAAGACCCTGCCCAGTGTAGCAGTTATAGACCGATTTCACTACTTAATGTAGATCTGAAGATCTTTACTAAAATTATAGCTATGAGACTGGCCAACCACCTGCAACCTCTGATACATCTAGACCAGGTGGGGATCATCCCTACTAGGGAAGCGCTTGACAACACAACGAAAATACTTATCCTGGTACATGTAGCTTCTACAACCCGGACCCCATGTATTTTCCTTAGGGTGAGCTGGGGGTTCATGTTCTCTGTACTCCGACACTTGGGAGTGGGGGAGACCATGACCAACTGGATTGCTGGGGTTTACTCAAACCCGACAGCCTAAGTTAAAGCAAACGGGCTACTATCGGAGCCATTTCCCATTAGCAATGGCACCCTCCAGGGTTGCCCCTTGTCCCCTCTTCTCTACGCCCTATCTCTGGAGCCCTTCCTCTGCACGATTAGGAACAACCCTGATTTCACCGGCTTAACACTAGGACCAACATAAGATACCCGTCTATGCGAATGATATGTGCTTTGCTCTAACTAACCCACTGATTTCTCTCCCGAACCTTTTAAAGGAACTGGTAAAATACGGATCTCTCGCAAATTAAAAAATAAATTTTACGAAATCAGAAGTGATGGGGGTGGCTGTCCTGCCGAAACTGCTGACCACTCTAAAATCCAATTTCAACTTTAGGTAGACCCTGACTGCATTGACCTACCTGCGCACACAAATACCCTCAGATACCAACCGCACCTTTGAACTACATTTCCCACCTCTATTGCACAAAACAAGTACCCTTCTGGACCAATGGCATAAGAGTATTCATTCTTGGTTTGGGAGATGCAATCTTTTAAAAATGTGTATTCTCCCAAAATTCCTATATCTGTTCCAAGCTCTGTCAATCAGAATCCCCCCGGGATACTATAAATAGACTCAATCACTCTTTCTTCACTTCATTTGGGCCCACAAAAAACCTTGCTTACCTCTCTCTCAACTTACTCTACCCAAACACCTAGGGGGCCTTGCAGTTCCCAACATATGTAAATACTATCAGGCGACACACATGGGGGGATATGTAGATTGGTGTCATCACTTAGACTCCAAAGCATGGGTACAGCTGGAACAGCAACAAACCAAAATTTCACTAAAAGGAGCTCTCTGGTGTCATCAGCACTTACCCTCAGATATAAAAACATACCCATTTATAGGCTCCACGCTTAACCTGACCACACAGATACTGTAAAAGGGTGTCCTCACGACAGCGAACTCACCTCTACTCCCCATCTTGGACAATCCGCGTTTCCCCTCGGGACTTGACAGTCAAGCATACTCTTCATTGCGATCGAGGGGTATGGTTCTAGCTCGTAACATCGTACAGGAGGCCTACTGGCCCAACTTGGTAGACCTCACCAGGGATGATGGCCCCTTTCAACTCCTGTTCTGGCCAGCTGCCCACTCCACCACTTTTTCCTCTCGATGCCCAACACAACGGGACATAGCAGGGATCTCAAAACATTTGAGCAATACTGCTCGGACATGGAACCCCCTCCCAGAACATTATCTAAGATGTATGCACTGCTGAACACCCCCAAGGAGCACATAACCTTACCCTACATAACAAAGTGAGAAACAGAGTTGCAGTGTACGTTTCGGAAACCCAGATACAAAATATAATCAATCTCTCCCTGAAATCCTCTATCTGTACGAAGGTACAGGAAACAAATTTCAAACTACTCACAAGATGGCACTATACCCCTATGAGGCTGCAAAAATGTTTTCACACCACATCAGATCAATGCTGGAGGTGCCACAGGGACAGAGGAACGCTGCTGCACATCTTCTGGTCTTGTGCGAAACTAACCAACTTTTGGGCGGGAGTGAGAGCGATTACTCAGAGATTCACAGACTATCAGATCCCAAATGATCCTGCTGTCTTCCTTCTCCACGTGTCAATCATTTCCCCGAAGAAATACAAAAAATCGGTCCTCAGACACCTCCTAAATGCGGCTAAGGCTTGTATCCCCCTTTTTTGGAAGAAAGACCAGCCCCCATCTATCTGAACGTGGGTGAGCAAGGTGGAAAGTATAAACAAGATGGAAGACTTAGTTCTTACACATCAGCATAAGAGAGAATTATATAACAAGACATGGGGACTGTGGAACATGTTCCTATTTTCTGATGAAGGCAAAGCCCTAATTACAGCACGATCTACAAATACACATAATTGCACCTAATACCTGAGGTGGTGGTGGCCCTCATCGCCCTCCCGTGAGATTCTTTCCCTTTTTTCCTTTCCTATCCCTGTTCTATTCTACCTCTGGTCTCATATCTCCTTTTCTCCTACCTTTACTACATCTTTGGTTCTTTTAGCCATTTGATATTTGAAATGGAGTTAGGGCAGGAACCCTCAAAACGACTCAGGTATACCTTTATCGGAGAGTCGGAGGTACACCAATACATAGCGGTAATTGCCAATGAGACATTGATAGTAAAGAGACTACGCTTATGTTACCAGCTCGCTCATACTAATGCATGTGGTTCATGATCTCTTTAAATTGCATTCAGAACTTATTGTACCTCAAAGCTCTATTCTTATATGTTATGTATTACTCCTGCCGGAAGTTAATAAAACATATAATTGAAAAAAAAAAAGGGGGTGTTGGGGGTGATGGCCCACAGTAATACAGCAGTAGGTCCACTTTTTAAATGTTTTGCATTTTTCTTATACGCTTCCTCAGAAGATCTTGAGGTTGAGTTTAGGTATTTTTTCCTGTAAAGACAGACATAGGACTGTACATCACAATATATTTACACCAAACAATTAGAAAAACAGTAAATATATCAGTTCATGTGTTAAGACCAAATACAGTGTATGTTAACGCAGTATCAGCTCACAAAAGCAATACAATGTGGCTCTCAAATAGCAGGTAGTTTGGGAGCTGGTGCCCAGGAGTGGGCCCCCAAGTATACTGTAGATGTGGGGATGCACCTAGGTAGATGGATAACCTAAAATAAAATACAATAAAATAATGTAAGTTCAGGGAATATAATCCAGCCCCTCAATTGTGCTAGAGGGGGTAAAGATTATTTGTTAGATAGGTACAATATTTACCCGCAATATCTGGGTGACTTAACCAGCAAACACATGTGTGTGAGTGTCATCAGAGTACGGCAGCAACGTGTCAATCAACTGATTCCGATAGGTGTAATTAGCTGGTAATATATATACAGGTTCAGATCAAATGACTAATGCCTCCTTCCATGGTTAATAAATATCTTGTTTGTAGCTGAATATAATGGATTCATATACCAAGGGGCCGGCTGCAGTCACCGGTGTTAGGGGATGCTAGTAGGATTCCCTGTAAAGTAGCATAGAGAGTAATCACTCATAGATAAAGTAAAAAGAGACAGAATTAAGGAGGGGGTAGAAGGAAAAACCAAATCCCCACAACTCCCTTATAACCAGTGGGTGTGCTAAACCAGCAACAAAATGCATACCTTGGTAACAACTGCTTCCAATAGATCTCCTTGCTAAGGCTGTGTTTCACCTCTGTGTACACTATTCCAGCATGTGTATCGCTCAGCTGGTACGGCCGGTTTAAGTGCATCGTGTCTTCCTCCTCCAGTCTTCTCCCTCGGTTTCTTCTCCCTCTGCCTCTTCTCCCGGTTCTTCTCCCTCTGCCGACCCGGTCTTCCTCCACCTTTGCCTCCCGTTGTTATGTTAGGTCCGGCATCTGCCATTTCTTATATAGCCATGGGGCGTGGCCATCCAGGGGACGTCACATGTATACCCTACCCCACGTGTTATGTGGGATAAGAAGCAAAGGGAGAAGACTGGAGGAAGAAGATACGGAGCTATGACGGGGGGCATTCTTTATTATTCATAAAGTACTTTTCCAAAATTGTCTCTCGTTTTTTTAGTAACACTATAGTTTTTTGGGTTAATGGGTAGGGGTACAATGTACCCCATACTCATTCACATAGGGGGAGCTGGGATCTGGAGGCCCCCTTGTTAAAGGGGGCTTTCAGATTCCAATTAAGCCTCCTGCCCCCAGACCCCCACAACCACCTCCCAGGGTTGTTGTGAAGAGGTCCTTTTTCCCATTAACATGCACCCATCCTCCCATGTGGCCTGGGATGGTTCAGGAGGGGGGCACTCGCTCGCCCCCCCTTTCCTGACTTGCCGGGCTGCATGCTCGGATAAGGGTCTGGTATAGTCTTGGGGGCGGACCCCATGCCCATTTTATTTTGGCATGGGTTCCCCCTCAAGATCCATACCAGACTCCAAGGGCTTGGTATGGGTGGGGGTTGGGGGGCACGCCATTTTATTTTTAAATTTTGATATGGAGTTCCTCCTCAAGATCCTCAGAGCACAAGTTGCAAGCCACAAGTCGGATCAGTTAAGATGATGACCCCGGCTTAGATTCAAATTATTGGGCTGAAGCCAGGAAGCATTTTCAAAGTCAGCCTGACACAAGTCGGACCAGGTAAGATGGCTCTCATAGGGAACCATTGATTTTGACATGTGATGCAACTTGTGCTCTGGAAGTCGTAAACCCTAAATAACTTAGTTATTATTGGTAAGTGCATTTTTTACTTTGCTCTTTACTGTTTTTAAGAATCATGTGCAGATACATACAAAAAGTTAACATAATTCACATGTGCTTGCACAGCATCACTTTAATGCATAACACTAGGTAGAATAGCTCCACCTAAATAAAAAAAAAACATAAATAAAACAAAAGCTATATACAATTCACCTTTTAAAACGAAAGCTTCCAGAACACAAATACAGTGCATTTTAAAAGCAACAAGTAAGATCTGAATATTTGCCAATGCCATAATCATTTTATTTATAAAAATAATTTACATAGTTTTAAATGTTGACATTTTAATTAGGAACCATACGGTGTAAAAAGACTATTTATGTCTAAAAATGCTTTTAGGGTCAACCTTCCACAAAGTCAAAGACTTGTAGTTCATTTTACAGGACGCAGATGGTCACCATTAGTGATGTTATTATTCTGGATGTCATACAAAACCCTAAGGAAATTTTTTTTTCAACCTCTTTGCTCACCTGAATATTAAAAATTATCTAGGGAGGAACTCATAACGTAATCAATGAAAGCTAGATAAGGGGACTGTCCTATAAACAAATTGCTAATTATATTGCCATGTACATTAAGGTAATAAAACAATTAAATTAGTACAGCTTTATTCAGTTAACCTTCTAATCTCAAATGAGATCTTGTTTAGTGCATTTTTATTTTAAAAGCAGAAAGCAGACAGAAGGCCAATGTGTTATCAATCTAAGCATGCAAAATGTGAATACAACACAGCACACACCGTTACTTTATGAAGGCTAGTAGGCATATACATGTGGGGAAATGTTCTGTAACCTAGAAGGTTAAAAACTCTAGCTGATTTTTTTTACCTTATTATACCTCTTTGTATTGGTCCACATCTGCCAATATATCATAAGTGAAATGTACGTTTTTTTTTGCATATAGATTTTTTTATATGGCATAGAAAAACACGCTCTGTAATTCTGTGAAAAGGCATGACATACTATTTTGTTTGAGTGATTAGCTAAAAATGTAAAACATACTATAAAGAATGTTGTCACTTTTGTTACTTTTATAAGTCTCTGTTACGAGTTTATTGGATTATTATTTTGGCTTATTACTTTTTCTCTAACTAAACTGTATGTTACCCTGAAAATCAAAAAGTTATATGTGTTTAGTTAGTTACATACAGTATCTCACAAAAGTGAGTACATCCCTCACATTTTTGTAAATATTTTATTATACTTTTTCATGTGACATGTAGGAATACTGCCCCTGCGGCCCAGTCTCCGAAGGGAGGCAATCTTTCTCTGCTTCAGTTTGCCATAGTACATGTTGAAATTCATGGTTCCCTCAATGAACTGTAGCTCCCCAGAGCTGGCAGCACTCATGCAGCCCCAAACCATGACACTCCCATCACCATGCTTGATTGTAGGCAAGTCTTTGTACTCACCTGGTTTGCGCCACACACACTTGACACCATATGAACCAAATAAGTTTTTCTTGGTTTCATCAGACCACAGGACATTGTTCCAGCAATCCATGTCCTTAGTCTGCTTGTCTTCAGCAAAGTGTATGCAGGCTTTCTTGTGCATCATCTTTAAAAGAGGCTTCCTTCTGGGATGACAGCCATGCAGCAGTGTGCGTCGTATGGTCTGAGCACTGACAGGCTGACCCCCCACCCCTTAAACCTCTGCAGCATTGCTGGCAGCACTCATATATCTATTTCCCAAAGACAACTTCTGCATATGACGCTGAGCACATGCACTCAACTTCTTTGGTTGACCATGCTGAGGCCTGTTGGAGTGGAACCTGTTCTGTTAAACTTCTGTATCTTGGCCACCTTGCTGCAGCTCAGTTTCAGGGTCTTGGCAATCTTCTTATAGCCTAGGCCATCTTTATGTAGAGTAACAATTCTTTTTTCAGATCCTCAGAGAGTTCTTTGCCATAAGGTGCCATGTTGAACCTCCAGTGACCAGTATGAGAGAGTGAGAGCGTTAACACCAAATTTAACACACCTGTCCCCCATTCACCCCTGAGACCTTGTAACACAAATGAGTCACATGATGCCGGGGAGGGAAAATGGCTAATTGGGCCCAATTTGGACATTTTCACTTAGGAGTGTACTCACTTTTGTTGCCAGTGGTCTAGACATTAATGGCTGTGGGTTTAGTTATTTTGAGGGGACAGCAAATGTACACTGTTATACAAGCTGTACACTCACTATTTTACATTGTAGCAAAGTGTCATGTCTTCAGTGTTGTCACTCGAAAAGATATATGAAAATATTTACAAAAATGTGAGGGGTGTACTCACTTTTGTGAGATACAGAATGCAGTGCAGACAGTGCACCAGGCCTGTATCTCCTGTACAAAAAAGAAAAACAGAGGGGGGAGAAGGAAACAGGACCCCATCGGAAAAAAGCGGTCATAGGAATACAATTAGTGAAAAAGTATGAAAATATGTTTATTAATAGTGGACAAGCAATACAAAAACACATGGGATCAGGGAATGGACTGCGTCATCATGCACGTGATGTGGGAGGGGCCATCCTGGAAGGGCGGAAGTGATGCACTGACGACCGTTCGTGTCCATGTTGCTTGTGTTGTGGAGCCCTACCACTACTAGTTACTGCTTGTGGCCATTGCCATTGAAGGATTTCCAGGAAGCAACGTTCGGAAGTAACGTTCGGATGGTGAGGCTGCCTTCTTTGCCAAGCCAAGTCAGTGCCATGCTTACAGTGACGGAAGTGGCATGCATGGGGAACGAATGCTGGGAGTGATCATTGAGAAGGGACTATTGAGAAGGTTTTTTGTCCTCCCTTCTCCTCCTTTCCCCACCGCATATGGACTTATGGGACATCCACGACAGGCCGAATTGGTGAGAGTACTTATGTCTTACTTGCCATGTTATGTACCTTCAGTATACCACCTTGCCATGTGGGGGCTGTCATAGGCCTTTATTGTCCCTCTGCCACTGGAGAGCTGCACCACCTTTATTATATGAGACTGACACTTTTTGTTCCATTTATATGCGCCAAGCTTATTCCAGCTTTTTCACTTCCAACCTCCCCCAGCTCCGCTACATCCAACCACCTGGATAGCACCGATTTGTTCCATGGGACTGCTATGTGGTCACCTGTGAATTAGTGTGTCTGGTGTATGTATGGAGATGATTGAGCAGCTGCGATTCCCCTCCCTGTCCTAGACAACGTTGTCTTTTAAATTGGTTTTACATTTTGGTTAAAGTCCATTCCCTGGTCCCATGTGTTTTTGTATTGCTTGTCCACTATTAATAAACATATTTTCATACTTTTTTACTAATTGTGTTCCTATGACCGCTTTTTTCCGGTGGGGTCCTGTTTCCTTCTCCCCCCTCGGTTTTTCTTTTTTTGTCCTTATGTATTGGTCCCTGGACTGCACTTGGGTGGCTCGCTTCACCTAGTGATTTAGTGTTAATGCCCGAGTGGCATTTTGTGGACAGCCTACTGTATTTTGGAGGCTTAGTGTTGGTTGATCCGGGTTGGCTTCTATTTTCTTTCTGTATCTCCTGTAGTCAGCTTTGTGCCACACTTCCTTTTTGTTGTAATTTTATTGGTTTGAACAGGAAATGTATACATTGTTTTCTTTGTTTTAGAGAGTTACAGATAAAGAGGAGGGAGCATTTAAATGAATGGTCGAAATATTGAGCAGGGCCCAGCCAATCCCTGAGGAGCTGTGCCCAGTTGGTGGATGTGAGAACTGTTAAATCAGATCTTCACTGCACCTGAGCACCACAAGCCAAAGACATAATTGTATTCATTTTTAATATTCAAAGCAATCTCCTCCATCCATCCATGTCTCTATGCTTTATTTTGTTGAGAAAAATGCCCTCTTGCATTTCTGGCCGTGGTCATCTTAAGTAAGGGAAAATGATGCATGTAGTATTTACTTCCTGGAATCCATCTGGCCTTAGTTCAAGCCTGCAAGCAGGAGAGCATGCTTAGCTGAGAAAACATCTAATTTTCCTCTAGAAGACTCCTGGGATGTATGATGTAGAGATGGAAGGATTAATAATAAAAATCGTTGATTGGGAGAGTAAAGTTTCACCTTAAATAATAGGGATGAGCCGAACACCCCCCGATTCGGTTCGCACCAGAACATGCGAACAGACAAAAAGTTTGGTCGAACACCATTAAAGTCTATGAGACCCAGACATGAGAAATCAAAAGTGCTAATTTTAAAGGCTTATATGCAATGTTATTGCCCTAAAAAGTGTATGGGGACCCGGGTCCTGCCCTGGGGGACATATACAATGAAAAAAAAAGTTTTTAAATCAATCGTTTTTTCAGGAGCAGTGATTTTAATAATGCTGAAAGTAATAAAAAGAAAGGAAAATTCCTTTAAATATTGTGCCTGGGGTGTGTCCTTAGTCTGTGTGTAAAAGGGCGCATCTCTGTGAGGTGTAGAACATAGCCAGAGCAGAATAACATTTCCATAAGAAAAATTGTCATTTAAAATTGTGTCTGTAATATATTGCTGGTTCCCGGCAAAAAAAAATCGCTGAAAATAAGTGTGTGGACCCCCCCCCCAGTCCAAACCAGGCTCTTAGGGTCCGGTTTGGATATTAACCACTTAAGGACCGGAACGATTTCCAGCTTTAGGACCGGAGCCCTTTTTGCGATTCGGCACTGCGTCGCTTTAACTGACAATTGTGCGGTCGTGCGGCGTTGTACCCAAACGAAATTTGCGTCCTTTTTTTCCCACAAATAGAGCTTTCTTTTGGTGGTATTTGATCCCCTCTGCGTCATTTCTGATCGCCACTATAAACAAAAGAAGAGCGACAATTTTGCAAAAAAAACCAAATTTCTTACTTTTTGCTAAAATACAAATCCAAAAAAAAAATATAAAAAAACATTTTTTTTCACCGTTTTTGGCCGATTTATATTCTTCCTCATATTTGCGATAAAAAAAATCGCAATCAGCGTTTATTGATTGGTTTGCGCAAAAGTGGTCGCGTTTACGGATGATGAGAATTCATTTTTGGGGTTTTTATTTTTTTTTTATTTTTTACTAGTAATGGCGGCGATCTGCGATTTTTAGCGGTACTGCGATATTTCAGCGGACATGTCGCACCATTTTGACACTTTTTTGGGACCATTGGCATTTATACAGCGATCAGTGCTATAAAAATGCACTGATTACTGTGTAAATGCCATTGGCAGTGAAGGGGTTAACCTGCAGGGGGCGCTCTAAGGGTTAACTATGTTCCCTGGGCGTGTTCTAACTGTGGGGGGACTGTACTAACAGGGGAAGGGAAGTGGTCACAGCCTTCATGTACAGGAAGGCTGTGATCACTCCCTTCCCCCTCTCACAGAGCGGAGGTCCGTGTTTACATACACGGACCTCCGCTCATTCGCTCCGGGGGGGCCATCGCGGGTGGCCGGCGGCAATCGAAGCCGCCGCACCCGCTCCCCGGCCCTCCCCGGACACAGTGAGCGCGCGGGCGCGCCTCCGGCGGCGCGCGCGCGCTCACTAGGCTCGATCACGCGGCCGCCGTCGTATGACGGCGATCCGCGTTACAGAGCCATCTTGCCGCCGTCAATTGCCGATTGACAGTCGGCAAGTGGTTAAGGAGAACCTCACGCCAAATTTTTAAAAAATTGACGTGGGGTTCCCCCTAAGATCCAAACAAGACCCTTATCTGAGCATGCAGCCCTGGCCCCGACCCCCACATGTGAATAGGTATGGGGTACATTGTAAAAAAAAAAAAGGAGTGTAGTGGTAAAAAAAACAAGAGGCAGTTTTTGACAAGCCCTTTATTGTGTAAAATAGCTCTTTTCTTCTTTCTTCTTTCTTCCTCCGGTCTGCCTCCATCTTCTCCTACCCCGGTCCTTCTTCTGGTCTTCTGCTTCTTCTGTTAGTCTTCTTGCTTCCTCTCTTCGTCTTCAATCTTCATCTTCTTTCACCGCCACCGCTCTCCCTGCTGCTGCAGCCCGGCCCCTGCGCATCTCCCAGAATGGGCGGTCTTCACAATGACAATTATTGTATAAGAAGGGGCAGGGCCACCCTGTGACATAAATGGGTGACCCGCCCCTCTGACATCACATGACGTCAGAAGGGGGCTGGTTCACTCGGTTACGCCACTGGGTGGCCGAATCCCTTCTTATAAAAGAACTGTCATTGAGAAGACCGCCCATTCTGGGAGACACACAGGGGCTGGGCTACAGCAGCGGGGACAGCGGCGGCAGTGAAAGAAGAAGGAATAAGAAGATGAAGATTGAAGACAAAGAGAGGAAGCAAGAAGACTAAAAGAAGAAGCGGAAGACCAGAAGAAGGACCGGGCCAGGAGACGATGGAGGAAGAAAGAAGAAAAGAGTTATTTTACACAATAAAGGACTTGTCAAAAACTGCCTCTAAGTCCCCTACCCACAGACCCCCCACAACCATCGGCCAGGGTTGTGGGGATGAGGCCCTTCTCCCCATCAACATGGGGACAAGGTGCTAAGGGGGCGACTTCAAAGCACCCTCCCCATGTTGAGGGCATGTGACCTGGTATGGTTTGGAGGGGGTGGCTAGCTCGTCCCCAACCCTCCTGCCATGCCCGGGCTGCGTGCTCGGATAAGGGTCTGGTTTGGATTTTGGGGGGGACCCCACGCCATTTTTTTAAAATTTGGCGCGGGGTTTGCCCTAAAATCCATACCAGACCTGAAGGGCCTGGTTTGGATTTTGGGGGGTCCCCACGTCATTTTTTTAAAAAGTTTAGGCTCGGGGTTCCCCTTAAATTCCATACCCGAAAAATTGGGCCTTGGGTGCTGGCGGTGCCAGAACACTGTAACCTCTTGCAGTTACCCTTGATGGACGGAGAAACTGGGCCTGATGGTGTAAATTAGTTTACAAATTGTGACGAAAGCCCCCAGTCAAACAGGTGGCAAAAAATTGGGCCTTGGGTGCTGGCGGTGCTAGAACACTGTAACCCCTTGCAGTTATTCTTGTTGGATGGAGGAACTGGGACTGATGTTGTAAATTAGTTTACAAATTGTGACGAAAGCCCCCAGTCAAACAGGTGGCAAAAAATTGGGCCTTGGGTGCTGGCGGTGCCAGAACACTGTAACCCCTTGCAGTTACTCTTGTTGGACAGAGGAACTGGGCCTGATGTTGTAAATTAGTTTACAAATTGTGACGAAAGCTCCCAGTCAAACAGGTGGAGAAAAATTGGGCCTTGGGTGCTGGCGGTGCCAGAACACTGTAACACCTTGCAGTTACTCTTGTTGGATGGAGGAACTGGGCCTGATGTTGTAAATTAGTTTACAAATGGTGACAAAAGCCCCCAGTCAAACAGGTGGCAAAAAAATGGGCCGTGGGTGTTGCTGGTGCCCTAAATACAAAATATTGTTCTAGATTATGGACAGGAGGAATAGGAGCAGTGGCAGTCTTCAAGGGATCCCAGATCCCTGGCAAATTTAATCAGTTGCATCAGCATCAGGGGCTTGATAGCTGCTGATCCAGGACAGATTCATTTTTATAAATGTGAGCCTATCAACCCAGTCTGTGGACAGGCACACTCTTTGATCGGTTACGAACCCTCCAGCAGCACTGAATGTCTGTTCAGAAAGCACGCTGGATGCAGGACAGGCCAGCAGCTCAATTGCATATTGAGCAAGTCCCGGCAAGTGGTCCATCCTCAAGACCCAGTAACTAAGTGGATGCTCAGTTGGAAAGGTCTCCAAGTCTGCTCTTGCCCTTATATATTCCTGCACCATATAATGCAGACACTGATGATGTTTCTTGAACCTATCAGGCCTGGGTGCTGAGGACTGAAAAATTTAGGCATCGTTCAGTCGGCCACCTTCTTCACCACTCTGCCTCTGAACGACCGAAGCTTCAGAAACACATTGTCCATGGCCAGCAGCAGGACATGGTAACCTCCCAGGGCCTGGAAAGGCGTTGCACAAACTTTTTTTCAAGGTATCCTGAAAATGTTTCATCCTCTGCACCCTCTGCGCAGGCAAGATGAGTTCTGCAACTTTACCCTTGTAATGTGGATCAAGAAGGGTTTCTAGCCAGTAATGATACCTCTCCTTGATACCACAAATCCTAGAGTCTTTTCTAAGGCTTTTCAGAATCAAAGAGCCCATAAAGCATAAGTTTGAGGAGGCATCAGTGTCCTCTGGGTCACTGAGGATGACATTATCAGGAACTAACTCCTCCCAGCCACGTACAACTCCTTTGGTTTCTGAAGCCTGAAAACCATGATCCCTTGAAGACTGCTGCGTATTATACTCCACATCCATGCTGACACAATCCTCCTCCTCCTCTTTCTCCCGTGTGTTTGGCGGCTCTGCAGGAATGCTCTCTGCATAAAGGGGGCCTTGAGAGGAAAGGAAGTCCTCTTCTTCCTCCCTCTGTTCTGCCTCAAGTGCCCTGTCCATGATTCCACGAAGCATGTGCTCCAGAAGGAATATTAGTGGTACAGTGTCACTGATGCATGCATTGTCGCTGCTCACCATCCTTGCGGCCTCCTCAAATGGTGACAGGACAGTGCATGCATCATTGATCATTAGCCACTGACGTGGCAAAAAAAAAGCCAAGCTCCCCTGAGACTGTCCTGGTGCCACACTCACAGAGGTAGTCACAGCCCTCTGCTGTGTGTGCAGCTACTGCAGCATTGCCAATGTTGAGTTCCACCTGGTGGGCATGTCACAAATGAGGCGGTTGTTGGGCAGGTTGAATTCCCGCTGGATGTCAGCCAACCAGGCACTGGCATTGTACGAACGCCGGAAATTACCACAGACTTTTCTGGCCTGCCTCAGGATATTTGGTAAGCCTGGGTACCTGGTCAAGAAACGCTGCACCACCAAATTCAAGACGTGTGCCAAGCATGGAACATCTGTCAATTGTCCCAGTCGGAGGGCAGAGAGAAGGTTGGTGCCATTGTCGCATACAACCATTCCTGGCTCAAGCTGCCGTGGTGTCAACCACCTCTGAGCCTGTCCCCCCGCATAGCTGAAATAATCTCTTCCCCAGTGTCGCTCCTGTCCCCAAGACAGACTAACTCAAGCACTGCATGGCATCTTTTACCCTGACTGCTTGCATAGCCCCTTGAACGCTAAGAGAGCACTGTAGGTTCAGAGGACAATTCTGCAGAAGAGGCCACAGAGGTAGAAGAATAGGAAGGGGTGTAGGAGGCGGATGTGGCAAAATCACCTCCAGCATTTTGTAGGTGTATTGGCGGAACTATTTCCAAAACTGAACCCTGTCCTTCATCCTTCCCAGCTGCCAGCAGAGTTACACAGTGCACCGTGAAGGAAAGGTACCGTCTCTGACTGTGTCTGCTGGACCATGAGTCAGTGGTAATATGAACCCTGCTGCTGACCACACTGTCCAACAAGGCCAAAACATTGCCTTCCACATGACGATAGAGAGCTGGAATGGCCTTACGTGAAAAGAAATGTGTTTGGGGAACCTGCCACTGTGGGACAGCACATTCCACAAATTCACAAAAGGGGGCATGGTCTTCCAGCTGAAAAGGCAGCAGTTGGAGTGCTAGCAATTTGGCCAAACTAGCATTAAGACGCTGAGCATGGGGATGGCTGGGACAGTATTTCTTTTTACGGTTCAGCAACTGGGGTAGGGATATTTGCCTGCTGAATACACCTGGTGGTGTATTGCTAGCAGATTGGCTGCAAGTACTAGTTGTGGCACGCATTGCTACACCTTCATTCCTCTCAGTGCAGGTTTTGGAGAGGACTGCAGGTATAGTAGGGGCTGATATCCCAGATGTCCGCCTTGTTTTCTGGTGTGGGTTCTTTAGGTACTATTGCCAACGGACTGCATGGCTTATCAAGACAGTAGTGCCCAATCGGCTGGAGTCCTGACCGCGCTTGACCTGCTTCAGACATAGATTGCAAATTGCAACAGTGTGATCTACTGCATATGTGCTGAAAAATACCCATACCGAAGAAATTTTAGAAGTCAGCGGGGAGGCAGCAATGCCCTGCACCTGTGGAGCTCTGTGGTCTGATGCAATTGTGTGGCTGCCCTTAAGCTGGCCCCTGGAGGACATCGTGCCTTGTTGGAGTTGGACCTCCTCCTCCTCACTTTCCTCCTCTCTTCTCTCAGGCACCCAAGTACAGTCCGTGTCCTCATCATCCCCTCCCTCCTCGTCACTGGAGCAGACTTGGTAGTATGTTGCAGCTGAGGGAACATGACTGCTAGTTTCTTGTCCTTTTCTGACACCCCCTGTCTCTAGGCTCACGCTACTCCCTTCCTCAACCTGGGAACCAACATTGAAGCCTTCAAACTGCTGTGCCTCCTCCATGAGCAGGTAACCGACACTATGGTTGAACAACTCAGGTGACTCCTCCGTGCATGATGGTGGGGCTACAGAAGGAGTAACTGTGGACAAGAATCCGGTGGAATAGGCTGCTTCGCCAGATGGAAGGCAAACTTGTACGAGCCTGGGTGACAGAGGATGGGTAGGATGAGGACGGCTTTGTTATCCACTCCACCAACTCTTCTGCATGTTGTGGCTCAATAGCACATCCAACAGCAGAAAAAAAGGACTAGCGCGACCCGCTTCCAGAGGATGCACCACGTCTGCCACCACCACTTTTCACTGAAGACACATTGGCTACTTTCCCTCTTTTAGTGGCCTGGGAGTGTCTGCCTCTCCTTTGCGGCCTTCCTGACATGATGGGTATTTTTTTTAACACTGCACTACACTGTACTATATACCGTACACCCCCAAATGCACTGATATATACTGTACACAATACGCTGCGTGTGTATCTGGATACACTAGACTGTATATATTTGAAGACACCACGCCAAGTAGTGTGCTATATACCATTCACACCCGAATGCACTGATATAAAGTGTACACTCAATATGCTGCATGTATATCCGGATACACTAGACTGTATATATTTGAAGACACCACGTCAAGTAGTGTGCTATATACCATTCACACACGAATGCACTGATATAAAGTGTACACTCGATATGCTGCATGTATATCCGGATACACTAGACTGTTTTTTTTAACACTGCACTACACTGTACTATATACCGTACACCCCCAAATGCACTGATATATACTGTACACAATACGCTGCGTGTGTATCTGGATACACTAGACTGTATATATTTGAAGACACCACGTCAAGTAGTGTGCTATATACCGTTCACCCCCGAATGCACTGATATAAAGTGTACACTCAATACGCTGCATGTATATCTGGATACACTAG
Organism: Glandirana rugosa; assembly: GCA_018402905.1. Taxonomy (NCBI): domain Eukaryota; kingdom Metazoa; phylum Chordata; class Amphibia; order Anura; family Ranidae; genus Glandirana; species Glandirana rugosa. The sequence goes on from BLSH010115851.1 coordinate 1,073,757, forward strand.
ACTGTATATATTTGAAGACACCACGTCAAGTAGCGTGCTATATACCGTACACCCTTGAATGTACCGATATATATAGTGTTCACTCAATACCCTGTGTGTATATCTGTATACACTAGACTGTAAATATTTTAATACACCATGTCAAGAGTACTCTCAATACGCTGTGTGTGTGTGAATATATATATATATATATATATATATATAGTGCTGCCCATAATTATTCATACCCCTGGCAAATTTTGACTTAAAGTTACTTTTATTCAACCAGCAAGTCATTTTTTGATGGGAAATGACATAGGTGTCTCCCAAAAGATAATAAGACGATGTACAAGAGGCATTATTGTGGAAACAAAAAACATTTCTCAGCTTTTATTTACATTTATATATATACCAGGATGTATATATTTTAATACACCATGTCAAGTGTACTATATACCGTATGTACAGATATATAGTGCACACTCAATACCCTGTGTGTGTATATATACCAGGCTGTATATATTTTAATACACCACGTCAAGTGTCCCGTATGTACAGTGTACACTGATATATAGTACACTGTGTGTATATATATATATATATTTTTTTTTTTTTTCCTGCACTAACCTGCCTGCACAAACTGACAGATAGAACAATAGATTTTCGACGTCTCCCTGTCTATCTATCTAGCTTCTTTTTTAACACATTTTAAAGCTAGCTAGCTAAACTGCCTGTATTCAGGAATCTAAGCTCTCTCTCTAATGCTGACCACCACCGCCAACACACTACATAGAGTCACTGTACAAGTGGCTTTACATAGTGTGGGGTGTGGATTGAGGCTGCTGTGCAGTGATTGGCTAAAGGCACCCTGCTTTAGCCAATCAAAGCTCTCACAGCAGACCACCCGCTAATTGGCGGTGCATACTTTGGCCAATCAGCGGGCGGCATCCCGCCGCCATTTGAATGCATTATGGGGCGCGCAAAGTTCCTGCGAACGCCCCATAATGTTTAGGAAATCCCAAACAAACAAACACCCGATGTTCGAGTCGAACGTGAGTTTGACTCAAACCTGGAGCTCATCCCAATTAAATAGCGTGAAGCCCTGAGGAGATTGTCTCTTCTCCCCTGAGGGGGGTGGATCACTTGCTGAGGAGGACAGGGTTGCTTGCCTCTGAAGTCCGGGACTGGACTCTAAATTACTCTTAAGCTGGATACACACACTATACAATTTTCTTTAGATTTTTTTTCCTTTAGATTTAACTAAAAACCATAAAATATGAAGTCAAACCTAAACCCTTTCAATTTGTATGCAATCAGTCAGGTCCTTTTACTACATAGTTGAAGGAAATCAAACAACATGTAGTATAGTGTGTATCCAGCTTAAGGGGCTGCACCTTTGGACTGATCCTTTACCGGGACTTTGAATAAAGCCTCCTTTCTGTGCTGCACATTAAAGCTTCTTCATGGTCCCCAGCTGTGAGCCCTACTAGCTTATTTGTGCTAAGCTATTTCAGAGTCTTCAGACGTGAACTTGACTAGCTTTACCTGTTCTGTATCCAACCTTATGGTCCCCAGCTGTGAGGGAATAGACTGTTCAATATTCACATTCACTTCAGATTCACTTAAGGAGAAGATTGTCCTCGGACTACTATTTTTCAATCATTTTGGAGTATCTCATTTCACCCTTAATCCCCTGACAAGTTTCTACCAGCAAATAAACTGCAAAACAAAGACAAACCTGTGAACTGTTCAATGAGCTAGAGTGTAAAGACTGTTTCTGTTTGCCTGGCTGCCTCTGCACTGTGTGGGAAAGAACCTGTGAATCATAGCAGCTCCTTCAAGGGTAGCACTACCGTCATAATCAATGAAGTCAGATGAGTCTGTTGCGATATCGAATGTGGATCTAAGTAGGCCCATAGGAAATCCATTAGTAATTTCTACCAGCGCTATAATGGACCCTTATGCAATAAATAACTTGTAAGAACTGGCACTGTTTTTTAATGGTGTGTAGAACTCTTTCCATAAACACTGGAGCACATGTGAACACTAATAATAACTTCTGTTATTTACTTCCTTTTTGTCTATTAAATATACTGTTGAAAGACTTGTTGCCGCTGTAAGCAAAGTGACATACCAGTAGGTCGCTGACTACTTCCGGGTTTACGACACGCATGTGATTGTACACAGCGGGAGCCTGTCAGCAAGTCCCGGCCCATGATTCAAGGCTGGGACCTGGCGAATGGCTGTGTGCAATCGTGGCCCAGAGCTCTGTGTTGGTAAACAACACAGAGCTCTGTACAGAGAGAACAATCTACAAAGCAGGGATGAGAGACTGAGAGATCTTTAGGAAAAAGCAGCACACTTTACACATATTACACATAGCTAGCCACATATTTAACCCTTTGATCAACCCTAGACGTTAGCCCCTTCCCAGCCAGTGTCATTAGTACATTAGTACAATGACAGTGTATAGTATTATCACTGATCACTGTTTTAATTTCAAAGGTGATGTCAGTGGCAGTGAGTCAGTTTCCCCCAACATCAGTTAGTGTCAGATTGCCCGCCGCTCTATCGCAGTCCCATTATAAGTCATTGATTGCTGCCATAAGTAGTATAAAAAATAAAAATTCCAGTATATCTATAACATCGTTTGTAGGCAATATAAGTTTCACGCAAACCAATCAATATACACTAATTGCAATTTTTGTTTATCAAAGACATATAGCAGAATATATGTTGGCCAAAATTTATGAAGAAATTATATATATATTTTTATTGGATATGTTTTATAGCAGAAAGTAAAAATATATATTTTTTAAAATGTCAGTCTTTTTTTGTTTATATTGCAAAAAATTAAAAACCCAGTGGTGATAAAATATCACCAAAAGAAAGCTCTATTTGTGTGAAAAAAAAATTATATAAATTCCGTTTGGGTACGGCGTTACATGACAGCGCAATTACCAGTTCAAGTAGCACAATGCCAAATAGAAAAAAAATGGCCTGGTCATGAAGGGGGTAAAATCTTCTAGAGCTCAAGTGGTTAATAATTTAAAAAATGACCTTTTGATCTTCCCAGAAATCCTGTGAGCTGTTAACTTCCTGTGCCCTCTGCCTGTGTGTGTTTCACAGTTATCAGTTATATTGTTCTGAGGACTACAAATTCTATTGTTACGTTGTCTATGTTATGCACAAGAGATATGATATTCAAAAAATCTGTCTACACAGCTGAAAGTAGGTGGTTGCTAATACTCTAGTCCAGGTGCTCAGATTCAGAGGAGTCTTCCAATCTCCAAAATGAAAATCAATGATATTCAAAAAATATGAATCGGCACTCCGGAAATGCTTGCGATTAGGTTTATTGTGCAATGACCATGTACAAACAAACTGACGCGTTTCGGCAGTAACGCCTTGTTCACAGCTCCACAGCTTGGAGCTGTGAACAAGGCGTTACTGCCGAAACACATCAGCTTGTTTGTACGTGGTCATTGCACAATAAACCTAATGGCAAGCATTTCCGGAGTGCCGATTCATATTTTTTGAATATCATTGATTTTCATTTTGGAGATTGGAAGACTCCTCTGAATCTGAGCACCTGGACTAGAGTATTAGCAACCACCTACTTTCAGCTGCGTAGACAGAGCGGTGTTTTTCTACTACATATGCACAAGAGATAGTTGGAGTTCCCAGTGCCATGTCCTGTTGTTGTTGTCCTAGCTAGAAAGTGTGTTACTGTCAGAATCAAGATAAAATAAAATAAAAAATATAGAAAAAAGAAAACGAATGCAACCACCACATATAAGGACAGGTAAGCTGGAATATATTACATTTTTTGTAGTTTTTGGGTTAGATATGATTTAATATATCCATTCTGTGTAAAATGAGAACAAAAGGAATTAAAAATGAGCTCCTTTAAAAAAAAGTTTTATTTGTGTTCCGCTACAAACAAATTTTAGAAATCTGTTTACAAATGCCGCTGATACATGAAAGAGTATTTTATTCACACATTATTGCTAGGCAATGCCAAGCCGAATGGCACCCTTTCCTCCCAGTATTAAAAAATTCCTCAGGTGGGCAAGAGAAGTATTGGCAGTTTGCAATATTAGCTAATTGATTTACAAAGAAGAAAATAGGTTTCAGCAAGTTTTGAGCCTGTAGTTTAATATATATAGTATTTCTTTGGGCCATGAATACACACTAATTATTGTACATTTTTATCCATCACGTGATGGTTTGAAGTCTGGACTCATGTGCTGTTTGAAAACTTCAGTACTCTGGCAACTCACAATAAAAAAAGGAAATTCCAATTACATAAAACCAGAAGAAAAAACACCATCAACTATATTCATAAAAACCTTGTACATTTAATAGGCACTGTTTTCTTTACAAAAGGGCACAGCGCCACTTCCAATTTTAATGTGAGATTCCAGTCTTGCACATTATTTGCGCTTAAGTTTATTTATAATCATTGAAGACTTCATACCATCTGACTATTATTTAGTCATGGCCGTTATTAATAATTTTAACACATAGCATTAACTTTATCTCCGGGAGGCAGAGTGAGTCATTGATAAACAGAGGAGTGCTGCTGAGTGTATTACTATTTAAAAAGACTGTAAATATAAAAGGAGAAGACCACCCTCAGTTCAGCCTAGGAGATGGGGACCCAACAAAAGGTACATTTTAATCAATACGTACACATTACAAGAAGCTCATCCCTGACTGCTCTTACTAATGAGTTGGAATCTCTCAAGAGGCTAAACAAAGTTACAATTGCAATGTTGCTAAGAGATAAAACAAATACATTGCTTTTCACAAGGAGAGCAAAATCTGTGGAATGAACAAAAGCTACTATTCAGTGAAAGAATATAAACTGGATGAAATATTTGTTCTTCCTGGAAAAAAGTTTTTCCAATTTGTGAACAGATATTACAACTTGAGGAACATGAAGTACAGGATAAGAGACAAACGGCCCATAGTAGGAAAAAGTGCAAAGACCATTTGCAGTAGCATATAGCAACCAATAAGATTTCTCTCTCTTGTAGCCAGACCAATTAAAAAAGGATCTTTGATTACTTGTCAAATTTACCCCCAAAACTCCCTCTTTAGAGTATGACCCAGCATTATTTTTACCTTGTGGTAAGAAACATTTTTTGTTACTCCTTATGACATCACCAGGTTTGTAAAATTCTTGCAGGGGCAGCTGTTTAGAAGTTGGTTCTTACAGATATAGGCGCGCCATCCAGAGCTACATGTCTCAAGACCCCTTTCCTTACATAAAGTGTATTTGCAGGCTCTTAGGAATCAATGGACATGGAGAAAGACAAAGAGGCATGAGGATAGGTATTGTTCTGTAGCCCAGCAGACGGGGCTTACAGGTGGCCATCCAAAGGGTAAGGCGCATTGTAGATGTATAAACGGAAGAGTTTCCTCGTGGCTCAGGAGCTTGTCTAAAGTGCAGCCATTCCTTGCATGTGCTAAATCATAACCCTGGCATCTTCAGAAGCGGCAAGTTGGATTTTTTTTTTAAGTAATTGCAATGTCTTTTACAACTGTGTATAGTTCTTAGCATATTATACAGCATATTTTCCAAATATGGAGAAGGCTGATAACTCTCTTTTCTAAAGGTGTATCACAGAGGTTTTCTTCTCTCTGTGTTGCTACTCAAAAATGGTGAAGGATTGGGATGACACTATACAAACAATAAAAAGTATTCCAGGTAACAATTCCTAAAGATGTTAAAAATCTGTATAATAGGTTATCCAGAAAGGCTTGCAGTGGGAATAGAAACTTCAACGATCATAGCAAGAGCCTTATTTCAGACTTGTATTATTATTTGTATACTGTATATATATATATATATATATATATATATATATATATATATATATATATATATATATATATACTATAACATGGATTATTTAACTCAATACTACTCTTAAACTATTAAAAACATGTATGCCCATTGTGTAAACCAACTGAAATTTGAACTGGAATTTGAAAAAACATGGGGATGAAGATTTAGTTTTAGATACCCTGCGGCTAGCTACTCTAGACCTTCATGGCTCCTTTGTCTGTCACAGTTGCTCCCAGGAGTCAGCTGGTTTTGGAGCTTACCCCTCTATCATGTGACAGTGTTTGGGCATAGCAATTAGATCCTAGGCCCAAGCTCTGCATCATTGTAGGAGATCACATGCTGGGTATATGTGGTGGCAGTGAGAACATTGACTCACCACAGATTGGCAGGGGAGCGCTGTGAAAGGGAATTGGGTGGGAGGAGAGGTGGGCTTTAAAGAGACCTTGTCACCTTACCCAAAATGGAAGGAGACAAGGCCTTTTTAAGTAAACGTTTTCAATAACATTCATGGATAAATATGTACTCACTACAGAAAAGGCAATATGAAGATAAATGAAAGTTGTATAATAGGGAGTTTGTCGCAGATTTGCTAGATTATAGTTTCCTGTCTCATTCTGTGTATTGTGGCAGCTAATAGACAGGACAGAAAGACGTTACACATACCTGTGTAGCCAAGCCCCCACAGGGGTTGTTGAAAGTAGTGGTTCGCCTGTCACCCTGCCCAGCCAGACACCCATCTCTCAGTCTATTGCTTTGTTTTGTTTTTTTTATTTGAGGGATATTGAACTTGGATAGGCATATGGGAATTATGGGATGCCCAAGAACATGCAGTGCAAATTTGCTTAGGACTCCTATATACACTCCAGTATATACACTTCTCTCTTCTTTCCAGCACAAACACTTGCTGCTTTCTGTTCTTCCTCCAGCACAAACACTTGCTGCAAACTCTTACTCTTCCTCCAGCACTTCCTTTGCTACAGACTATCACTCCTCCAGACTAGCTAGCACCACATGGTTAGGTCTGACACACTAACTCAGCCAGGCCTCAGTGAATTGCCTTTTGCGGGCAGAAGCCTTGGGCCTCTTTTGTAAAGAAAAGTTCAGGTGCCAGCTGTCCTCTCTTCTGCTACCACTCCCAGATATCTCTCTTCAGGCCCTGCCAGCCAGCATGGCTGCAATGACCACTCTCCACTGCCCTTTTCACAGTCCTCTCCTCTGGTTCTGCACCTATCTCTCAAACTGCAATCTCCCAGTACTCTCAGGCATGCCTCCCCAGTCCTCCTAACTGTGCTCACTCACCGGCCCTCCTGGCTGCGACCAGTAGTCCTCCTGGAGACTCTTAGAGTGTTCTCTCCTGCTGTCCTCTCTTCTGCTCTCTCATGTGCCTCTCAGCTGGGCTGACCCTGGATATTTAAGGAGGCCTGCTCCTGCCAATCCAAGTTAGGGATTGGTCAAGGCTCCATAAGATACCCCAAGTAGCTTCACCCCTCCTTCTAACACAGTGGTTCTCAACTCCGGCCCTTGGGACCCACTAACAGGCAGGTTTGCAGGATAACTGAAATGCATCACAGGTGATATAATTTGCTGCTCGGTGATTGCAGTATTCTAGTCTGCATCTCCCCAAGGTAATACTTAAAATCTGGCCTGTTGGTGGGTCCCGAGGACAGGAGTTGAGAACCACTGTTCTAGCACCTTCTAGACGAAAAGGGGCGGTAACTGAGAAGTGACACCACCTGTGAGTCACCAGCTGCTACCCTGAGCCACCCCCAGCCCAGAATGAAAACAAACAGGCCTAGCAATCAGCTAGGCCTGCCTAAATTTACCTACACTGCCAGAAAAAAAACTCACTCTAGCACCTTACTACCTAGAGGGAGCTACACCTGTATGTTAAATATCTCATATTCTGTACAAAATGGAATACAATGGCGTCATTTTCAGCTTTCAGTAGTCATTTGAAGTAGAACTTTAGCTATAACTTTTTTTTCTCTTTAACAGAGTAGGAAAAAGTCAGAAACTCAGTAAGGGTTTGCTTGCTTTTATTTACCTATGGGGGAAATTTCCCACACTTCATGTCCCAGGGATAGAGGTCATCAGTACAGGAAGTGGGGGAAAATCACTTTTTATTGGTGTGTATCAAGGAAATCTTCACAAGAGAATCACAGACAGCAAAAAAAAAAAATACATGAGGCTAGCCCTTCCTGACTATACCCAAAACTGAAATATGAAGTATATAAGAAAAGTTAATAAAAGTAAATTAAAACCTAAACAAGATACATTCCAGGTGGATGTGCTATATTTTGTTAACCATTGCCCAAAAAAAAGTAAATTACTAATAATACCCTTTTATAATTATGAATAATCTATTTCTCAGCAAAGCTCTAAATGCAGTAGGTGTGCTGCACCTGCATTTGCAGAAAACTAGTGGCTATGGTGACACAACTAATTAGTATGCAAGGCTGTACACCTGACAAAATGTAACACCCATCACTTTATTGGGTTGTGTATAATACAGTACACTGCATGCTAAAATAGAATATTTTTTTTTCCTTCAAGTGTAACTCTGGGAAAGTAAATATTGCGTGAATACAAGAGACATACTGTATGTATTCTTCCTTAAATCTTGGTGTACTTGTGGGACTGCTGGAGCATGTTACAAGTTAAACCCTAAACATGGATGTAACATGTAACATGCTCCCAAAGGGGAACTTCCTACCATGGTGTAAGAAATTACTTTGGCACCCTGGAGGCAAAAAACAAATATCTGTAGTCCTCAATTGTCCCTCATTTGGAAGAGCTGTCCCTCTTTTGGAGCAAAGTCCTTTTGTCCATGTTTCTTCCTCAGCTGTCCCAAAATCACTTCAAAAATGTAACTAGCAAACTATTCTGCTACACAAAACCTTTAATCCAACCACTAAACTACTGAATATTTTATCTTGAAAAGACAGTATAAAGTAAATATTAGAAAAAAAGGGCTGTGAGTTTTAGGGTCCATCCACACTAGGAGCTGCACTGGAATTGTTAAGGGATGTCATGTGATTCACATGCAGTTATGTGCAGTGCGATGTCAACCTGCTGCTGCAGGGATTTACTATCTTCTACAGAGACTGAGACATTTAGGAACTGACCATTCCGCCATCAATAGCCTTTTTGTTGCCTGAAAGCTTGACTGTGACTATTTTCATGTGCATCAACAGTACATCTGGGCCCCATTGTTAGACGGCTGAAGAGTTAGGTCAATTCAGCAAACACACAAACAGGAAGACTGTCCTGTTTATTGAAGCCAAAGTTCAGGCAATCTTGAGTTACACCTTTTTCAGGTGCTCTGGCTCACGCATGTCCTCCACACATCCAAACATCTATATAGCAGAAACCAAAAAAGGGAGAGCCGGCACTCTAAATCATTTTCGTTTTTATTCCATCATGACGATACAAGCAATAAGCGAAAGCTGACACGTTTCAGCGACAAAAATGCGCCTTGATCACAGCATACATCGCAAAACAATCGATTAACATATATATACATTTAAAGTGGACACAAAGTTGATGTGTTTCCTCCCATGATTGATTGCATAATTGACAGAAGAGGATTTTATTGTTTAAACACTTAGCATCAGCGCTTCTTTCAGTGTTTAGTCAGCATTTTATTCCAGATGACACAATGACCTAAACCTACATTTGCCTGGTGAGGTATACTGCTCATTCCGATTGGGTACAACATTTTGTTTGTAACATATCCTTTACCTTCTGCCTTTTCATTGATTTTCCTTTCGCATACTCCATGGCCCCACAAATTCAATGATTATGTGGTTCTCAGCCTTATTATTATGCCTGACAAAGTTTTGAATGGTTCGAGATTTCTCCTCATTACAGACAAACATTTCTTTCTAGCGATGGAGTGTGCCTCACCTAGGAGCCCTACTTCTTTCTTTCCTCTTCTTTTGTTCTTTGCTCTTCCTTTCCCTTTCCTGGCTTTAAAGTTTTCTTTTTTCCTCTTTTTTTCCCCTGATTTAACTGTATGGTATTTTTGTCCTTTTTTTACTTTTGTTTGATCTATTTGTATTCATTTTTTTGGTATTTGCATGATTTTTATTTTATTGTTATTATATTTTTCAGATTTTTTATTTTATTTATTTTTATTTATATTTAATTTTATTATTTAATTTTATTTTTGTTGATACACTTTTGCATTATATTTTTGCATTTTGTTTTTGTTTATTTTACTTCTTCATATATTTTCTACCTTCCTATTTTATATTGTTGTGGTGTATTTTTTAATTTTGTATTTTCTAATTTTTAATTTTTATATTTATTTATTTTCTTGTTTTTTTTGTTTTTTATTTTGTGTCATTTCTTTTAATTTCTGCATTTTCTATTTTCATTTTCTATTTTCCAACTTTTTCTTTATTCTATCTTTCATTTGTTTCAGCTCTTGGCAGTTTTCCTGCTTATCTTAAGTCTTTTCTCCTTCCTTTTTGCCTTCTTTTCTTGCATCTTTTACTTGCTCGCTTTTACTCCGCCTCTCGCCTTTCTCTACATGGCCCCTGCAAGCTGACACTTTCTCTTTCACTGAGGTTGCTTCCTTTCTCCTGGCCTGATATCACGGGTTGCTGTGGCGATGGCGGCCCTGCAGATAGGCGTCCTCCCGTCGCTCTGTTGCTATTGTATGTAGGGTGCATGTGTGGCAGACGTGGCTCACTGTGATTGGCGGGCAGCTCTGCTGAAGGTAACTGATCCTAGTGACGGACCATTTGCTATGGCAATTCGCACTGGCATAGATGATCGGCTGCATACAGACCAGCTCGATCCTTATGATGCCATACACGAGTTCACCTGACCTTTATTAATAAACTTTTACTTTTGCATCTGGCCACCTTCAATATTTAGTTTATTTAGGCGGGATTTGACGTCATGTGACATCAGAGGGAGGGGGTGTAAACCTTTTTTTTCTGTTTCTATATGATTCGATTGGTGGTTGATATGCTTATATTCTGCTCTACACGATTGCACTGTATCACATTCCTGACGAAGGGGTCCTGCTCGGCTCCGAAACGTTGCACATTCTGTGATGTGATCTTTTTTTGAATAAAGAATCTTTGGACGGTGATCCTAAGTGTGCTGGCGAATACTTACACAAGCCAATAATATAGTACATACAGTATGAAAGTGGTCATAGACACATAAAATAGATATAAAATGCAGTATACACAAGCATCTAAAATAACCCTACGTGTTTGGTGAGACAAGGCTCGCTTCTTCAGGGGTGAATGCGTGTGTGGTGTATCTGGAATGAAAATAAACAAGTATGTAACTTGGTGTGTTGGCGAATACTTACACATGTCTGATGCTGCCAGTATCCAGCTGGTGATCGCTGCAGCACCCTCATTTACACCAGTCTTAGTTTGCCAGAAAGGTGTGCGATAGGAAAATTGACAAAACAATATTATCGGCTTGACACCTATCCATGCTATTTATGTATGTACAACATTTTTTGAATAAATCTTGAGACAGGGTTTGCTTCTGGTATGCTCATCAGCTATCCATATTAACCCCATTTAAAGTCCCAGGGTGATTTTTCTGTGTTTTGTTGTATAATGTTTGGATGGAGGTGTTCTACAGGTGACACCAGACCTTTTTCTTTAGAAAATACCTAAAAACATCCATGTGCATGAACCTTCAATGTATTGTATGCACCACTATGGGCCAAGAGGCTCAAGGGAGGCTGAATAATTTAAATTGAGACAAAGGCAAATGAAAGCAACTAAACCAAGATTCTTTTTCATATTTTTCCTGGAATCTCATTAAGTAAATATGAAGATAGAGGACTGCTAACACATTGATTACATATATTTTTACCATCAAACAGAACAAACATTTACCGAAAGCTTGATGAATCAATGGCTGAAAACCAAGTAAAATGAGTGTGCAGTGCACAAATGAAGTCAATGCTTTTTTTTTTTAACTGAAAGTTGAGCAGAGCAGTGTGTGAATGTGCCCCTCTGAACTTCCTGAATCAATGAGTTTCCTGTTATGAAACACAAGGACTAGTGACTTTTCAGATCATTGCACATTACTCAATGGGAGTCAGGGAATAGACGCCTTCTACAAACATTGTTTCCTATATGCATCCTTCCTTTAGATGTTTTGCTTAACAAGCCTTACGTAGCTCCTGAAAACAGACACACAATACACTGATGTTACTTACTAAAGCACACAATCATTTAAACTATACATAATGGAACTGAAATTCCAAGATCTTAGGGTCAGTTCACTAAATCATAACACATGCAGTAGTTTCATTTCTGCGCCCCTTTTTACTAGTTTTTATGGATACGTTTTTTGTTTTTTTTTAGCATAATTGCACAAATCAGTTGCGTTTACATTATCCATGTTAGACTATCAATTTTTTTTGTAAATTTACAAATACTATCACAAAGGTTCTGTATAACACCATAAAAAGATTCCATTTGGTTTTAATAGGTGTCGATCGAGGAAAGCAAAAAAGATATATCTAAAATGAAACCAAAAAAAAAAATCAGTAATACATTTGTTCTTGCCTAGGAGTTTTTGACACAAAAATGAATGTGCATACTATAGCTTGCTACTAGTGTTGAGCGAACCCGGACTGTAACGTTCGGGTCCGTACCGAACTTTCGGGTGTCCGTGGCACGGACCCGGACATTTCAAAAATCGTTCGGGTTCGGTCCGGACGTCGAAGAGTTGTGCACCTCATTTTATCGTCTTGGGGCCTGGCTTGGGCTTGCTAAAAACTTTACAGGCCCAGGCACGGTGCCTGTGGGCTTTCAAGCCATGCCTGGGCTTGCAATGTCAGGCCCAAGCGAGTTGTGATCATCGTTCGATATCATACGTGTAAGTAAAAACACAGTTTTTGAGGATCCGTTCTTGTTTACATAATGACTAAAAAAAAAAACCAAAGTAAAATCTATATAGAAAAAACGAAAGGAGCTAGCTGTGGATAATTTTGGTTTACCTTAGAAAAATACCACAATATGTCTTGGAAACACTATCATAAACATTTAAATGTTTTTTTTAACTATCAGATTGTACCTATTACATTTGCGTTGACTAAACACGTTAATACGATTTTTTTTTGTTTTTTGCATAGGTATTTTTGATCATTTTTCCCCGCGTCTTTACTTTGATGACGTACACAATACTAAATCACTTGACTGG
>BLSH010115851.1:1091271-1111443 GCA_018402905.1 Glandirana rugosa
CTCTAGGCTCTTACTCCACATCCACCCCCCCTTCCCATTTTTTTACTTGATTTTAATTTATTTTCCCTATCCCCATTTATTTGTAGGGCACTTGCCCTAGTTTGAAGATGATTTTAGAACAGTTATATGGCTTCTACCGTTAATTAATACTGTTTCAGACACAGTTTGAAGATGATCCACATTCACCTCCATTTTTGCTTTTTTTATGTTTTTATTTTTTTAAAAATATTTACAGTTATTTCCCTGTCCCCATTTTTTTGTAGGGCACTTGCCCTACCCTTACCCCCATTTTACTTCCTTTTGCAGCCCTCTAGGGCTTTCCAGGACTTTGTTACAGCCATTTTTGTGCATAAAAATTCGGGTCCCCATTGATTTCAATGGGGTTCGTTGTCCGTGCGATCGTTCAGGTTCCGTCCGGACCCGGACCCGGACTTTGTCCCGAAGTTCGGACGGACCAGCAGAACCCGAACTTGCAGAGGTTCGCTCAACTCTACTTGCTACATATTAGATATTAACAACATATCCCTTACATTGTACCCTCTGACACAGAACCCCTTACCTGAACACTTTATTTTATTAGAAGTGTATCCAAGTCCTAAAATCTCATTCAGTATACACATTAATATGTTATTGTAATTTCAAATGACATGTTCAGTTCTTTTAAATCTATCACTTTCATTAAAATAATACCTTAGTACCTTGACAATCCTTGTACAGTACCTGTGTTTTATGCTGTAGAGTGACAACATTCAGTTCCTGTCTCTGAACTGTGCTACTGCACTGTCATATTGTCACATGTGTTTCCAAACTACAATTGGACATTTCAACAGACATTTCACAGGCATGGTTCACTGTTGTCACCATCAGGAAATTAACCCTGAACTATACCATACAGCCATTACTACAGTGTATGCTTGTAGACAGAAAGTGCCTGAAGACGATCAACAGCAATGAGATGTAACAAAGCATGAAAAAAATGGTGAAAACAAGTATTTAATTGTTTTAAATAAGATTGTTTATGATACACAGTGCTTTAGCAAATGAATGTCATTCAACTTGGGTTTACACTACTTACACTAACTATCATTATACAGGATTTATAGGGCGCCAGCAGTTTGCGCACCGCTTTACAATATAAAGGTGTACAGTAAAATTACAATACAGTTTAATACAAAAGGAATACGGAGGGGCCTGACCATGGAGATTGAAATATATCACATAAAGCCATCATTTAACCCCTCAAGTGGGCCTTTAACTCCTACCCCCCCTCAAATGCTTGAGCTAATCTTTAAAATAAGCCCTTAATGGGAATGTATTTTGGCTTTGTATACAATTTATTTTTCATAAGTATTATTATAATTATTGTCATTATTGAACATATACAAAATATAGCATAAATTAATTATTTAAAGACACTAAGTTTTCTTTTTTGATTAAAGAAGCCAGTTCAATGAGTCATCAGAAATATGTCATCCCAAGGACCCTTATAACAAGTTTCACCTCGATTCCATTGAACAAAATGTCATAGTTACATAGTTAGTCAGGTTGAAAAAAGACACAAGTCCATCCAGTTCAACCAATAAAAAATATATATATAACCATGCAATCCCATAAGCACAATCCTTAACCCACAATTGATCCAGAGGAAGGCAAAAAAACAGCAAAGCATGATCCAATTTGCTACAGTGGGGGAAAAATCCTTCCTGATCCCCCCCAGAGGCAATCCGATTTTCTCTGGGTCAACTTTACCTATAAATGTTAGTACCCAGTTATATTATGTACATTTAGGAAAGAATTCAGGCCTTTTTTAAAGCAATCTACTGAACTGGGCCTCCTCTGGAGGGAGTCTATTCCACATTTTCACAGCTATAACTGTGAAGAGACCTTTCCGTATTTGGAGATTAAATCTTTTTTCCCTCTAGACATAAAGAGTGCCCCCTTGTCCTCTGTGATTACCTTAAAGTGAATAACTCAACGCCAAGTTCACTATATGGACCACTTATATATTTGTACATGTTGATCATATCCCCCCTTAATCTCCTCTTCTCAAGAGAGAATAAATTCAGCTCCTCAAACCTTTCCTCATAGCTAAGCTCCTCCATGCCTCTTATCAGTTTGGTTGCCCTTCTCTGCACTTTCTCCAGTCCCCGATATCCTTTTTGAGAACTGGTGCCCAAAACTGAACTGCACATTTCAGATGAGGTCTTACTAATGATTTGTACAGGGGCAAAATTATGTCTCTCTCTCTGGAGTCCATAACTCTCTTAATACAAGAAAGGATTTTGCTTGCTTTGGAAACCGCAGCTTGGCATTGCATGCCATTATTAAGCTTATGATCTACCAAAACCTCCAGATCCTTCTCCACTATGGATTCCCCCAGTTGTACTCCCCCTAGTATTGCTACATAGTTGCCCAATTAAACAGTGCATTGAGGTCGGCTTGGAAGTTGGAGACATCCTGTAAGGATGTTATTCCACTGCATAGCTTGGTGTCATCTGCAAACACTGAAATTGTCATTTTAATCCCAGACCCTATATCATTTATAAAGGTATTAAAAAGTAACGGTCCCAACACTGAACCTTGGGGTACACCACTGATAACCTTAAACCATTCAGAATAAGAATCATTAACCACTACTCTCTGAATTCTGTCTTTTAGCCAGTTTTCTATCCATTTACAAACTGATCTTTCCAAGCCTGTAGACTTTACCTTACACATTAGCCGTGTGTGGGGAATGGTGTCAAATGCTTTTGCAAAATCCAAGTATATCACATCCACAGCCACCCCTCTGTCAAAGTTTTTAGTTACCTCCTCATAAAAAGAAATTAGATTTGTTTGACAACTTCTGTCTTTCATAATTCCATGATGTCTGTTGCTTAAAATATTTTTTTCCCAACAAGAACTCATCTATGTGGTCTTTTATTAACCACTTGCCGACCGCCCACCACAGCGTGACGGCGGCAAGGTAGCTCGTTATCGCGAACCGCCGTCACCTGACAGTGGCCACGATAACTAGCATTGTGAGCGCGTGCGCCGCCGGAGGGAGTGGGTAGGGTGGACTCAATCGCCGCTGGCTACCCGCGATGGACCCCCCGCAGTGAAAGAATGGAGGTCCGTGCATGTGAACATGGATCTCCGTTCTGACAGAGGGAGAAGGGCTGTGATCATAGGCTTCCTGTATATGGAAGCAGTGATCACTCCCCTCCCCCTGCCAGCCCAACCCACATGCAGTTAGAACACACTAAGGGAACACAGTTAACCCTTAGAGCTCCCCCTCCAGGTTAACCCCTTCACTGCCAATGGCATTTACACAGTAATCAGTGCATTTTTATAGCACTCATCGCTGTATGAATGCCAATGGTCCAAAAAAGTGTCAAAATGGTCCGACATGTCCGCTGCAATATCGCAGTACCGCTAAAAATCGCAGATCGCCATCATTACTAGTGAAAAATGTAAAAAAAAATAAAAACTCCAGAAATGAATTCTCAGCACCTCTAAACGTGGCAACTTTTGCACAAACTAATCAATAATCGCCAATTGCAATTTTTTAACCAAAATATGAGGAAGAATATAAATCGGCCAATGAAAAAAAATGTTTTTTTTATATTTTTATTTGGGATTTGTATTTTAGCAAAAAGTAAGAAAAACTGTTTTGTTTTTTTTTGCAAAATTGTCGCATTTTTTTATTTATAGCAGCGATCAGGAATGACGCAGAGGGGATCAAATACCACCAAAAGAAAGCTCTATTTGTGGGGAAAAAAGGATGCAAATTTCGTTTGGGTACAACATCACACGACCGCGCAATTGTCAGTTAAAGCGATGCAGTGCCAAATCGCAAAAAGTGCTCTGGTCCTAAAGTGGGAAATCCTTCCGGGGCTGAAGTGGTTAAACTCTCCAGTATCTTCCCAACTATAAAAGGTAAACTAACAGGTCTATAGTTACTTGGTAAAGACCTTGATCCCTTTTTAAATATGGGCACCACATTGGCCCTACACCAATCCAGTGGTACTATTCCAGTCATTAACGAGTCCCTAAAAATTAGATACAATGGCTTTAAAATGACAGAGCTCAATTCTTTTAGGATTCGTGGGTGGATGCCATCTGGTCCAGGTGCTTTATCCACCTTTATTCTGTCTAAATACTTCTGGACTATTTCACTTTAGGGCTGTGTCTCTACCACCCCCAATATGGACATGAGCTCCCCCATGCTCCTTTGCATACACAGAGCTGAAGAAAGTACTTAATAAGTTTGCCTTCTCTTTGTCCCTAGCCACCCATTCTAAATTATTTTTAAAGGACCTACATGCTGAGACCTGACCTTTTTACTATTAATATATTTGAAGAATTTTTGGGGGTTTGTCCTACTATCTTTTGCAATCTGTCATTCGTTTTGAATTATTGCGTCCTTGATTTCCTTTTTACATATTCTGTTATATTCTTTGTAACATTTTTTAAAAGCCCCTTTCTTGTCATTTATAACTTTTTTAACTTTGAGCCACATAGGTTTTATTTTTAGCCTTTTAAACTTATTGACCATGGGAATATACTTTGCAGTGAGTTTGCATACAGTCTTTTTGAAAAGTCCTGGAGAGCAGCCCTCATTCTTGGAAAATTTGCTCTCTGAGGCTGAGTTCACACCATTGCGAATTGGTTGCAGGTTCCTCGCATCCAATTCTCAATGGCAGGAGATTTTGACTGGCTCTCTATGGAGCTGGTTCACATATCTCCACAGCAGGTCCGTTGCGTTTTTCACAAAAACGCTGTGCGACTTTTGGTCCATTTCAGGTCCGAATTCAGCCAAAAATTTGGGCTGAAATCAGACCTGAGACAGTGAACCAGGATGCACCGGACCCCTGCTGTGAGCCGCATGCGGTTCATATGTGAACCCAGCCTTAAAGTTGTGTTTTTAACTTTCATTATGCTATTGTTGACAACACTGGGATCATATTGTTTGTTGACTTTATTTACTCCTTTTTAGCTCTCCTACACAAATGTGTCTTTATTGTCATATTTCTTGTAAATATACAGACTGCAGATGTGACCTGTATTTTTGTGTTATTGCGCTGCTAATAAAGTTGATTTGAAAATCTCAGTCTGGTGACTTATCATTTGGTTTCGGACAGCTCAGTTCAAACTTTCTAACAGACAAACTGGGGTTGTATGTCTAGGCAACCAATTATGTGCATGGAATCTTTTGTTGGTAATACATGTTAACCACTTGCCGACCGTCGTCTGGCGGCGACAAAGTGGCTCGATATCGCAAACCGCCATCATATGACGGCGGCTGCAATATCCCGCACTGTGAGGAGCACTCATGTGCTCACTGTGTTGGGGGGGCAAGGATTGGGTAGGGCGGCCACCGCAGCATGACGGCGGCAAGGTAGCTCGTTACCGCGAACCGCCGTCACCTGACAGTGGCCACGATAACTAGCATTGTGAGCGTGTGCGCCGCCGAAGGTAGCGGGTAGGGTGGACTCAATCGCCGCTGGCTACCCGCGATGGACCCCCCGCAGGTCCGTGTATGTAAACATGGATCTCCGTTCTGACAGAGGGAGAAGGGCTGTGATCACAGGCTTCCTGTATATGGAAGGCGTGATCACTCCCTTCCCCCAGCCAGCCCAGCCCACACACAGTTAGAACACGCCCAGGGAACACAGTTAACCCTTAGAGCACCCCCTCCAGGTTAACCCCTTCACTGCCAATGGCATTTACACAGCAATCAGTGCATTTTTATAGCACTGATTGCTTTATAAATGCCAATGGTCCCAAAAAAGTGTCAAAATGGTCCCACATGTCCGTTGCAATATCGCAGTACCGCTAAAAATCGCAGATCGCCGCCATTACTAGTAAAAAAAAAAAAATCAATTAAAAACCCCAGAAATTAATTATCATCATCCGTAAACGCGGCAACTTTTGCGCAAACCAAAACCGATGGAAAAAATGTTTTTTTATAGATATTTTTTTGGATTTGTATTTTAGCAAAAAGTAAGAAATGTGGGTTTTTTTGCGAAATTGTCGCTCTTCTCTTGGTTATAGCGGAGATCAGAAATGACGCAGAGGTGATCAAATACCATGAAAATAAAGCTCTATTTGTGGGAAAAAAAAGGAAGCAAATTCCGTTTGGAGACAACGTCGCACGCCTGCGCAATTGTCAGTTAAAGTGACGCAGTGCCGTATCGCAAAAAGTGCTCTGGTCCTAAAGTGGGAAATCCTTCCGGGCTGAAGTGGTTAATTTGTAATTTGCTAATTTGTAAAATGAAAATTGTATAAATATAAATAACTAATATAAAGTTTGAAAATGTTTAAACTCTCAATGCCAACTGAAAGCCTATACAGAGGTACAAGCAGGGAGGAAGAGTCTACAAGAGCCTGGCATTGCACTCATGACTCACTGATAACAGGTGCAATGCTTTGCAGGCTCCTGTGAAAAAATAATAAATCCACATTTTTTTTGTCCTGCAACACCCCAGTCCCCAACACCTACTCTGCTACATACTCACCTCATCCTGTACTAGTGATCATGCGGTGCAGAGACTCCAATACCAATAAAACAAATCCATGAAATCTATTTTTATTTATTATAGCTGAAATATAGAGTATTTAGAACTGTTATAGAGTGAATGTTACAGAAACCACTTTTTCCCACTGAAAAACAGAGATTGTTGGTGAAGTTGATAAGTTGGTGAATGTCTTTTTTCACTTATTTAATCTGCAGGCAAATGGGCTACATACATAGGTCAAATGTTGTAGCAAATGTTTAATTAGTTTGCTCCCTTATGTGAATACCTTTTTTAAAAAGCCGCTATTTGGAAGCAGGTCACATATAATCTTGTTTTCTTTTTATAGGAGATGCATTGCTGATGCACAAATGTAGCAAATACACAAAATAATGAAGCACGGGAGATCTGTATACTGAAAGTTGCAAACTTCATAAGACCGTTGTCAGCATTTGCTGATTCAGAGCTATTTTGCCTATAAAGCCAGCGCAGCTGTCAAGATATAAAACATTGTGTCACAAAGGCTTGCTTATGCATTATACCACCCCATAGTTTTCCATTTGAACAGAAAAAAACAGAGCCTGCTTGTAAAGGTCAAAGTTTTTTTCCTTTACATTAAATACAGTTTGAGAAGTTTTGTCTATTTACAAAAGCTGCTCTGGGCAGCTTCTTCATCATTGTTACTATATTTTGATAAATTGAAAGTTATCCTGGCTAATCTGTTTTGCAGATAACTTAGCCAATATATAAAGACTTTCTGTAATGTTGTTAAAAAAATCAAACTATGTTAAGTGTACAATCCATTATTTCAAAGAAATTCTTTTTCTTGTAGGTATAATTGGCATTTTTTAAAATGTGTTTCTCAAAGCTTTCCCTGCCACATAAAAAATATTTATTCTTTTGATAAAATTAATAGATGTATGACATGCATTGATCATGTGTGGACAAGCAATTTATGTACTTGCAGAATGTCTTATGTGTGTGAACATGGGTGACAAATTAAAGCATATATTTTCCAAATTTACTAACAAAGGTATGCTATGTAATTTATGCTTTGTTCACAATCTAAGCTGCATTGTGTCTAAAATAGAAAAAAAAAGACTTTGGTACTTACAGAAAATCATTTTATTAAAGTACATTGAAGGGCACAGGGAAATGGTAATTCTAGGATGCATGGGTTATACTGACTCTTATACTGCCTCCTACAAGAGGTCTGGGCACTGGCAAACAAAGCTGTCACGCCTCCACTTTGTGAACAAACAATACATAAGGTATAATTACATAGAGGGAATCTTATTTTCTTTATTATCCAATAAAGGACACAGGATACTAGTAATTCTTGGACATAAAAGCAATTCAACTGAAGGATGGAGAAAATCCACACATTGAACCTACTGATAAGGGATCTTGCCACAAGTAGGAGAAGGAATTAACATCTGAATACATAGGCATAATGGAGAAGAGCCAACCTAACCTACAATGGTTAGTATTAAGGATCAACCTAGTGTTTCTGACCAGGAAAGATAATCCCAGAAGGGAAAACTAGAACCAACTATATATTTTGGGGAAACAAACAGGTGGAACAAAAAACTGAATAGCTTAAGGTGGTCAACAAAAGAAGAAGGCCAACGCTTAGCATACATAGCTCTGGATGTCAGGGAAAGTAAGTATGGACAGATTATGTATGTCTATAAAAAAGACCAACCAGTTTACAGCTGGCAGGTTTAAAGGGTATACCCTCAAACCTTGGTGATATGGAAAGGGAGGTCCATATATTAAGTAATTTCTATAAGAGATAAGTAATGATAATTAGAGCCCACTGACCAGCAAACCTTAAAAGGAAAAATGATTAGTAATCTTAAATTCAGTGGAAGAATAGGGTGATGGGATGAATTTCAGTTATATAAAAGGGGAGTGAGTAAGAGTCATACTATAACCTGCCTGACCAAGCATTAAATATATCATTCTGAGAATCGGGATACTCATTCTTGTAAAGGGCAGAATCAATTGTAAAGGAGCTAAGGTTAGGAATCCACCTATAGCCACAAAAGTAATAAGTGTGAAATATATGGACACTAGGATACTAGCAGAAAACTGAGGCATGGCATTGGAGGCATGCTTATATATCGGACGACTTAAAAGAGAAGTAAAGGGTTCCCCCCTCCCCCCATTTATACTTACCTAGGTGGATGCAGCATCGGTCCGATGCTGCTTCTGTGCTGCCTCTACACTGAGAACCGAGCAATCGAACACCACCGATAGCTCAGTTCTGACAGCTCCCCGAGCAGAGAGCTGCTGACTGTCAAACAGCATCTCTCCGCTCTGTTCCCCCAGGCTCACTGGAGCACTGAACTGTGGAGGGGTGGGGAGCAGTCATCTCAGTCTCTCAGCAGTTCGCTGAGAGGCTGAGACAGGTGTCAGTACAGGCACCTGGTGGATCCAGAATCTCATTGTCATGATCACGTGGCGCCTGGACTGATTCCTGTGACGTCAGCAGAGAGCGGACTTCAGGAGTGCAAAACAAATTGTACTCCTGTGATCCATAGGAGAAGTACAGCCAAAGCTCGTTTCGCTATACTTCTCCTATAATGTCTTTTGTTTGCCAATGTCCAGACCATAGGTCCAAAAATGACTACTATCCCTCAATCACTATTATGTCCCTCAATAGATAATTAAGAAATATATTTTCTCAGCTCTATTTACCTGATTTTATTATTTTAAAGCCTAATGGAGGCCTCCTTATGTATTACTGTAATGCAACCAGGCTACATGCACAGTATAACATTTTCTTCTTTTTATGTATTTTTACATGCTAAGGGGGTGATTTATCAAAACTGGAAATGAAAAAACCTTGTGCAGCTCTGCACAGAAACCAATCAGCTTACAGGTGCTTTATAAAAGCTTATTTGAACAAGCTGGCAATGGAAGCTTATCAGCTACTATGCACATTCACACCTGAGCATTTTGTAGCTTGAAGCTTGAAGCTACAAAACTCTGGAGGGGAAAAAATCAATTATTCTCTATGAAGATGGTTCGCATCTCCACTCCAAAACACCTGAAGCCAAACGCCTGAAGCTCACAAGTTCTGCAGCTTTTCTTGTCCCTCAAAACGGGCATATATATTTTTCTGCTTTTTACATTGGTGACCTTTTGACCTGTACAAAGTTGCGGCAAAATCTCTGCAAAAACGCTGCAAAAATCGCTGTAAAATCGTGCAACTTTCTGACTGAAAACGATACGCTCAGGTGTGAATGCTGCCTAAGTGTTGTAACAAGGTTTAAGATACCAGGTGCTAGCAGCAATCTGTAGAGTGGGACAGCTGAAGACCTTGACTGTGCATTGTGTGTAAAAATACAAACACTCCAGATTGCTGTTAGCAGGGTACCTTAATGCATTTAGCATATCAGCATTGTTCTTTGTACTGCCTTATTAAATATATGCAATATTTCTCCTACGTGTGATGCAAAGGCTGATTCTGCACAAACCCCTTTAGCCCTGTTGAAATATAAACTTTGGCAACAGAAATATTTTTTTTAATTTATAATACTTTTAGCACAATACCTTCAACTCTTTATATTTATTGATTTTTATGAGCTTCTGGACATAATTTAAGGTTTCTGGCACATGCTAATATTTATATAGGCTTCCAAACCAACAGTATTCTACGTTTGTCCACTGCTGGACCATATTAAATGAACTGCAATAGAAAGTCAATAGACTTAGCAATAGAGAGCCTATCACTCACACGGGGAAAAACATTATCACAAGCAAGCGTTTGGTGGTTTTCCAAGCCAAACATTAACATGGAATTTTATTCTATTTTTTTCTGATAAACAAAACATCTAAAATAAAAGCAGACATGTGTAAACTTGTATTATTGTACCAATAGAATTACAAAATATACCAAATATTGATATGTGGTTTATACAAATTCAATGTTAAAGCCTCCTGACATGCCACTAGTAAATTATAAGATTCACATGCAAGTTATAAGTATAAATGTAGTTCACTTAGTTTTATGTTGATGGTTGGTTACAGATGTAACAATTTCATCATCATTTCAGGCAACTGAGAATGTTGCCACGCCTGATAATCTTGGAATTTGTGGTCAAATTGCACTACTTACAAGGCCATTTACAATGTTAATCAGGAAAACGACTGCATTTTTACACTGCTTCAGATAAACAGACATACTTCTGACAAAAATTGTGATATCAATGGCCAGAGCAGTATTTATTTCCAACCTGTGACCTAATACAAAGAAACTAATGTGCAAAAGTATTTTAGACAACATATGGAAACATTCCGGGAAAATGTACATGACACTGTTGATGAAAGTTGATCTAAAAGCTAGGCTTTCATAAGCTTTAAATGTTCAAGATACCCTGTTGCTAGACCATTTATTTCAACAAGAACCTTCCCATAAAATTAAATGTGCATTTAACTTGTTTTGGCATTGTTATTTACCTGTAAAAGCCTCCCTTGTGCACTTCTAAGCGCTGAGAGTGCTGGTAGATGCCAACATTATGAATGTTATGTTAGCTACTCCAGGAGAATCAGGGTTGTTATACACTATATTATTCCCTTTCACTCCTTCCCTGGCCGTTACATCAAAGTTATGTAGGGAGGTGAGGGGCAGAGGAACTTGGCCTGCACAAGCAGTAATAAGAAACCCCCAGATAGAGAGAGGGCTATGATGTGCAAGAATAGATGGGGCTGTGAGGGCTGTGAATTGACATCCCTGAAGTGGTCAAATTTGCAAACATGTTGAAAGGCACATTGCAAATCAACAAACAAAAATTATGGTAAGGGAAATGTTGCAAGTAAGCTTTTAATATATGTGATTATGCTGATGTATTATTTGTTTTAATTTTACAAGTTGTTTTCAATCTTCTAAACAATGCAACAGGCTAAAAAAGGCTGTAGGAGATCAACAGCACAGAGATACAAAAAATAATGAACTATGGTCAAAGTAGGGAAAAAAAACTATTGCAATTGTTTAAGATACACAGTGCTGTAGCAAACTAAAACTCATTCAGTTAGGGTTAAGAGGTATTTGAATGAATTAGTATTTATGTCCAGATTGTTGGAACCTTAAGTACATTTTAAGGTTGGTAATATTTGTCACAGCAGATGTCTTACATACATTTTTTCACCTTCCTCGATTCAGTTTTTCTGTAAAAGAAGTAAGAGCACCTCAATGTGAGTAATTCCCATAACTATAGGTCATAAATATTCATAGAATTCCCCTTTTTTGGAAGCCAGTACATTTTTGGGAGCCACAACATTGTCACTGGTCTAGGAGGAATATTCTGACACTAACACCAAGCCTGTAAAACAGAAGGGAGGGCGCATCGACCTTGTGCATTACGAAAAATAATGTTAATAAAGTAAAAACAGCAATGGTTATACTTACATACAAACGTGGTATACAAGCATATCAAAGCAACACCAATGTTGAACAGTATCTCTTGGAAAATGGTTGGAACCGGGAATACCAGAGGACAAGACGGTATTGAAGGGTGGCTAACGTGTTTCGAGGGAGGACCCTCTTTCTCAGAGCTAAAGCAATAAATGACCAGCCTCTTTTGACTGTTAGTATATATACATACATATGCACCTGATACGCCCACATGATGACAGATCTTGCCACACCCCTCCACATGAACTCCACCTCCCCTGTAACTAGGGAGAGGGGGGAGTGTCCCGCTGTCGGGCATCTTAGTCCCACCATTCCCATACTGACATTTCATGTCTAACACCAAGCCACCAAGTCAATTCATGTTGCCTTCATTGGGTGAATCCATATAGATTCAGATCCATTAAACACCATGACTTTTTGGATTTTCAATTACAGATACAGGGCGATTCACATGTAACTGATATACTGTATAAAAGACAATAAACCCCTTAAAGTGGATGTAAATCTGATTCACAAAATTTTAGCTGGGCACAAAGATTTGTAGTGTTTTTTTATCTCTCTCCAAAGCCCTAAGTCCTGTGTCTTTCTGTTGCTTCATTCCTCTGTTATTAGCATGATAACTTCTGACAAGTTCTCTGGCACAGGAGATAAAAGCAGCTGAAAATTTGTGTCGGGGAGGTTGCTATAAATAGATTAGCAGAGAGCTTGTCAGGTCACCTGGGGTCAGGTTGCAAATGCACCCCATTGGGGTTAGAGGCGCACTGCTAAGCTTGTGAACCCTTAGCTGACTGCTGCGAATGGAGCTCTGGGTGGTTCAGAAAAGCAGAACCATTGGAGCACTGGCACAGATTACACAAGGAGTTAGAGCAAAGGTTTCCCCAGGGCGCTGAGTCTAAGAACCAGCTGTTTTTCACCAGAGCCTCTGATAGTGAGGATGGCCTTGGCTGCAACTGATTCCAGGTCGTGGCCCCCAGGGTCTCCCAGCTCACGCTCATAGCTAGCTACTGGTGGACAGAAATGAAAGCAGCAGTGCAGGACAACAAGGAATAGTCAGTAGGAAAGCCAAGGGTCAGGGCAACGAGCAGACAGGGACAGACAGGAGAGCACACCCAGGTCGGGGTAACAAGCAGACAGAAATAGTCACAGAACAAGCTAAGGCCAGGGTATCAAGCAGACAGGAATGGTCAAAGAACAGGCCAAAGTCGGTAAAGGAATCAGATGAAGAGCACACGGCAGAAACCACACACACATAAGAAGCCGAACACAGAATGTTGATGGGTAGTGCTGGTTAGCACTGCATGGTGTTATGTAGTGTTCCTTGTTTAGAGGGTGGTGTGGAGCCCTGCTGAGGGAGGATTACTGAAGCACACAGGTGAGAGGTGCACGCCCTCTAAGCTGAACACAAGCAGAGAGGTAAGCAGACAGACAGGACATGAAATGTACTGCAGATTCATGACATTATAGTAAGATTAAGGTGGAAATGGCGCTGCTCTACTCCTATATTGAATAATTGCTCTGTTTCTTTAATGGTTGTTCCGTCTGTAGAGGTAAACCAAAATGGTGATATAAAAGTGTAGTACCCCCAAGGGGTGTGAGCAAAAAATGTGGTGAAAATGGAAAAGTGTGTATATATATCCCACAGTGGGGTGAAAAAAGTTAATGTGCAATATATGGTATATGATAAACTAATGAGTCAGGAAATCTATCATCCAACATATAAAACAATAATAAGTGAAAAAACCACACTAATAATTCATCAGCCAACCTATTAAGTATAAATAAGTTATAAATTATATGCATACAAATATCAATAAATATAAATGTGAATGGTAAAAAAATATAAAATAGATAAATAGGTGAACAAAACTGGTGATAAAGTGCAAAGTGCTCTATCAAAACGTGACCAAACAATGGTGTACGTTTATCGAACAGAGATAATTTATCTCATTTCAGTTCTCAGCAGTTCTCTGAGAAAAATCATCTCCACTGGCACCCTGTTTATGAAGCGGAGAACATTTCTTCTCAGAAGGAGAAGAGAGGAGAAGTTTTTCCTCGGAGAACACCTGAGATCTGTGTAGAAGGGGGAGGGGTGCCTGTGATCTGGGTGAGATACCTGGGTGTGATTACAGAGCAGCTGAGTTTAATAGGTGAAACCAAAGTTTAAAAAGACAGTATAAATACATGAAAATAATAAGCACTGATCACTGGTGATTTTTTTAAACAGTTTTTAAGTACATTTTGGCATATTTTTAAATGTGTATTTTGTCCCATTTTTGTTGCACATTTTGACATTATTTAAAAAACACCAAAATGCACATAAAAATGTGCTGCTTTTTAACATGGCGTTTTGATGTGGATTTTTTTTACTGGGCATTTTGGAGCTTTTCTAAACACACATTCTGGTGCTTTAATGCACATTTTGGCACAGGTAATTTTAAAATGCACATTGGTGTAGTTTGTAATGCATATTTTGGCACTTCTTTTAGCACATATTTTGGCACTTTTTAATGTGCATTTTGATTTAGTTTTTATGTGTATTGTTGCAAACAGCACATCTTCTAGCCACTTTTGGGGTGCCATTAACACCACAAGCATAACATGCATTTTGCATGCATTTCCAGAATGCACACAAAAATGCAGGTAAAACATTAGCCAAAATACATGTTAAAAAAACACCAAAATGCACATAAAAATGTGTGTTGTTAAAAGTAGCAAAATGCGCATTAAAAAAACTGCACCAAAATACACATAAAGACAGGCCCATAAAGCAAAATTTAATCTTTTTTGGACATGCAGCGTTAAGCGTTTTTGCATATTGGCGCGTTGGTAGCATATTTGTGAAAGGACAAAATGTGTGGCAAAATGCATGTCTTCTAGCTGCATTTGGGGTGACATTAGCAATGAATGGCACCCAAAAACGCAGTACATATTTTGATACAATTTTAGTGCAACTTGGAACTGCGCCATGAATTGCCCAATTCTGCCAACAATTCTGCATTGCTCAGATGTGAATGAGTCCTAAAAGACATTATATTATAACTATAGTGTGTGTGTGTATATATGTATAAATAACACAACTATATACATAAACATATATAATTATTATTTATATACCTCGCTGGTGCTGATATTAGGAAGAAAAAGGCCTTTTTCCTCACATCACAGCAGCTTCACACCCAAATTCTCCACCTCTGAGCTGGAGAATCTGGGATGGAGATATTTTACAGAGATGGCCAGTGAGATCTTCAGATCTCACCTTCATAAACTGGTCATCTGTGTAAAAGTGAATGGCAGAAGGGTGTGTCTTGTGATGAGAAGTGATGAGAAGTGAAGAACAGGTTTTCCACTCCTCATCTCAGCTTCATAAACTGGTACAGCTGAGAGATCAGCCGTGATCCTCAGGATCTCAGCTCTTCTCTGTTTCATAAACAGACACCAATGTTTGAACGGTGCAATCAATCCTTGTTGTATATTCAACATGGAGGGCAGAGAAGGAGGGACACTCTCTTCAAAACCAAAGTGCAAGGTGATAGTCCACACTGAATCTCTTGTGATGCTCAGATGATAATACTACTACAAAAACGCAGTGCCTCCGGTGCTTCACTCCATGCGTATCCTATTATGCATCCACTCACCAGACAACGCTCCCCACTGAAGGGGTATGCACCTTGTAGTAGTAACCACCTCTGGTATTCCCCACCTCAGTTCAGTTCCAGGTATATAAAAGGAAAAAGCAGACCGAATCTTTGCGCAGTATGTTTGTTAAGGTTTAATAAATATGCCATAAACACTCACATGTAAGCAAAGAATGTCCAGCGTTGAATATACAGTATACAATTGAAACATGTTAATAATATGTTGAAGGGTAGATATTTGGTAAATTGTATGTAAGACCCATTTTACTAGCCTTTGAAATATATAACACACTTTTATGTTTTTATTTAGTATATTTTTTATTGAGATAAATAGTTTTGGTTTATGCACTGTTTAGTATTAGTATTAATCTAAAAACTAAGGTGGACATAAATAGGATTTAATAAATGGCATCCATGCCCAAATTCCTTTCATAGGCTTGTACCCTCACCTCTGCTGCAACAATCTGTAAATACATATCCATAGAGAGCAGCAGAGATGATGGTACAAGCCTATGAAAGGAATTTGGGCATGGATGCCATTTATTAAATCCTATTTATGTCCTTAATTTTTAGATTAATACTAAACAGTGCATAAACTACTTTGTAGGGTACACTTCTTCAGCTAGATTTGAAACGAGGTCCTAAAATATAATTAGCAAGGGTTTTTCTTTGCTGAGATTTTAGGTTATGTATGGATGACTGAAAACTAAATAGGAAAGACTTTTCCTAAACCACCATTTCATTGTTCTGAATGAGGTTACAGTTATAGCAGCAGATAAATGGTTCATGAAATGCCAGTGGCAAGGAAAAGTAGAAGAAATGAAAGACATTAGTTAACTCTGAAAGTTCAAATTTTGGAATACATTGCTAACAGAATATGATATATAACCATAAACACGTGGGTCTGGAAATAGTTCAGAAAAGTGTAAAAGCATTAAAAAGTTAATGCTCTTATGTCAAAAAAATTATATATAAAAATCTATGGAGGCTCTGAATACAGGATATGATAATAAAGATCAGAGCTCTCTGTGGGTCACTTCATCAATAATGATATACATAGGGTATGAACTAATTCCTTCATGGTGAAAGGGGAGATTCCAGGTTAAGCAGCCTAATAAAAATAATTGGCAATGAGATCCTCCTTCTTGAGGTTGATCATTCAGTTTGACACCTTTAGAAAAACATTTAGCCTAGTCTCTGCACTGCATAGTGGGAAAGTGAAATAACTTGTTTTACAGACAGAATTTGATTTACGTCCAATTGATTGTGTATTGTATAAAAGGAGAAGTATGGCCAAAGCTATTCTGGTCATGATTCCCCTGTGGGTCACAGGAGTGTACTTGGTTTTGAACTTCAGTGATCCAGATTCAGATAACAGAGGGCTAAAACCACAGAGTCAGTCTTGGATCAATGAACTTGGATAAACACTTGAGGACTAGCTTGCTAAGAACTGACTTCAAAAATGCTGCCCACCAATGGGAATGGTAATGCAGCTGTAATAACGATTAAAAGGGTTCCAAAACTAAAGGTGCAGGTGCTGCTCTTTGCAGGAAAACTTAAACACCTGGTTTCTCCTTTCCCAAGCTAGAGAGATTGAGGTGCTTCTGGCTGCTTTTTGCCGGCTGTAAACTGTCCCCTGGTCCTAGACTGTAAAGTATTTGCAGCCTTATTATCCTCTTTGTACAGGTTTGGGGTAAATTGAAGTGACATATTCAGTCTCTTTTAGTCGTTCCTGGAAACCAAGAGGCTGCTGTATGGTCACAATTCTATACAGGTTGGGTCTTGCTTTCAGGATGGCTTCAGCTATGCCTACCTGAAGCTGGTAAAGGGTGTGAGGCTTCCAGTTGCTCCTTCTCTCTTCCTCTTGCTCTCTCCTCTCTCCTTCTCCTGGCCTTCCTCCTGCCCAGGGGCAGAGCCCCCCAGAGCAGGGGTATCCTCCAGATGACTGGACCCTAGACTTTGCTCCCAGACTGCCAGTATTTATGTGTTGTTCCCCCATCTACTGAGCCTTACCTCCTCAGGGATTAGTGGGAACTCCATAAATATTTAGGCTGCAGTCTCTGCTCCTCCACCCACTAGATTCTAGAACTATCCACAGAGTTCCAGAAAACTGGGGGAAGTAAAAGAGCCACAGCCCTTGAAGCACTGCACAGTCAAAATACAAGTTAACTCAAGCTCCTCTGCCTACAGAACAGCCAAATTAAATTACCTCACCTAGTAACACTGAGGGTGCTACATAAGTTTATGTTTTTCTTCCCGCACTACTCTTTTAAGCAATCATCTAATGGTGCATTGTTCATTACATTATTAAGATCATCACAAAATATATGCATGTAACCTAAACAGAACAGGCAAACTAGAGCATATTTATCAGGAATGGTGTTATGTTGTAAAAAAAAAGGGGGCTTGGTTCTTTGTCACTGGTACTGGCCTTTAAGCAAATCTATCATATGTAAGATGGCAGTACAGTAGATCATTGTGAGTATATTAAATGTATATTGAATAAAATGCATATTGGTTTTTGTTTAATTTTATATTCTATTTCTTAATGCATTCATTATGTGTAGCTCAAATGAATTAAATAAAACCTTTTAATCAGGTAATTATGAAATACCAAGTATGAATATGCCATAATTGCAACTTATGTCTTGCAGATGGTGAGCTTTAAAAAAAAGCATCATATATCAGAGAGATCAGATAACACACACTAAAGAGTAATTTACAGATAAGGGATATACCTCCCCACCTGCCCTAGCAGTTAGATGTACCATCTGACCAACTCAGCTCTACACATGCAGTCAATGTTGGACAAAGCCCAACAACCTAAAAATCACGAATGATGAAAATCAATGCACACTATGATAAATTATTCTCTCTAAAAATTGGAAATGTAATTAAAAATTGTAATTAATTTTAAACAATTATACTTTCCCTGTAACATCATCCCACCCACTCCTTAGAGATGAATAATCATTCCTAATCTAGATATACATATGAAGTAGATTGTCTTAATGTAAACGATAATGTATGCCAATATATTAGAAATGTTGTTGCTATTTATAGTTTGTAATTATCTATGTATATTGGGATGTCTTTTTTTCTTTCTGTTAATAAAATTGTATTGGCTTTTTTTGTATAGATATCAACTCAAATATTAAGAACAATGTGTGAACCGTTATATTGGACAATAGGCACCGAAGTCTATAACCTGCAGAATGTGTCCAACAAGCTGGAAGCACTTAGGCGTGTTTAATAAAATAATGCAAGTTCAATGAAGTTGAGCGTCCCAGATTAAAAAAGGAAACAAACTTTGAAACAGTACTGACCTGGAATTTTATAGATAGGCAAAATCTTATCCTAATATTGATTATTGGTTCCAAATTAATAATAACTACTGCAGTAGGGAACAGATACAAAAGATACACTCAGCATCTTTCCAAATAACTGTTCTGCTTTATTATGATGCAATTGAAGGTTTTTATACACATGATTACGTAGGTATCACATTAATATTACAATTGTACTTGTATGGTAACAAGGGGCGTAACATAGGCAGACTAATTCTAATCAGGACTCGAAGGAATGCAAACATGTAATGAAAACTTTATTAGTGCCATGTGCACAATGAGTGCAGTGTGCAATACATACAAAATAGAATACAATTATATACAGAACTTACAAATTTCCTTTATATAAAAGACAAATATGACTTCAACATGGCTGAACTACTTTTCAAATTCCATTAAATATATCTATATTTATATCCCTTACAATTAAAGCATTGGAATAAATAGTACTCTAGACTGTGATTCCAAGAGGAAAACAAATCAAACACAGAGATTCTTTAACCACTTCAGCCCTGGAAGGATTTCACACTTTAGGACCAGAGCCCTTTTTGCGATTCGGCGCTGTGTCGCTTTAACTGACAATTGCGCGGTCATGCGACGTTGTACCCAAACGAAATTTGTGTCCTTTTTTTCCACAAACAGAGCTTTCTTTTGGTGGTATTTGATCATTGCTGCGTCATTTCTGATCACCACTATAAACAAAAGAAGAGCGACAATTATGCAAAAAAACCCAAATTTCTTACTTTTTGCTAAAATACAAATCCAAAAAAAAAATACAAAAAAATATTTTTTTTTATCAGTTTTGGCCGATTTATATTCTTCCTCATATTTGTCATAAAAAAATCGCAATCGGCGTTTATTGATTGGTTTGCGCAAAAGTGGCCGCGTTTACGGATGATGAGAATTCATTTTTGGGGTTTTTATTTTTTTTAATTTTTTTACTAGTAATGGCGGCGATCTGCGATTTTTAGCTTTTGACTATTTTTTTTTATAAAAAAACATAAAAAAAAAACCTAAACATAAAATCGTTTTTCATTCTTTAAACCCAAAAAAACGTATTAACAGCGAGAAGAAAACAAATATCACCACTAGTCTTTACTGCGTCGTTACTAGTTTATGGTGGTTTTCTTTCGAGACAAACACCTTTTTTTCCTGTGTTTAAAGCAAACCCATGTTGCAGCGTACTGGCGCGTTAACAGTCAATTTCGCTGTGTCGCGGCTTAGCGTTTTTCCCGAGACCAGGATTTCACACTTTAGGAAGGTCCCGACTT
>BLSH010115851.1:1114790-1128656 GCA_018402905.1 Glandirana rugosa
TTATTTTCCCTATCCCCATTTATTTGTAGGGCACTTGCCCTAGTTTGAAGATGATTTTAGAACAGTTATATGGCTTCTACCGTTCATTAATACTTTTCAGACACAGTTTGAAGATGATCCACATTCACCTCCATTTTTGCTTTTTTTATGTTTTTATTTTTTTAAAAATATTTAAAGTTATTTCCCTGTCCCCATTTTTTTGTAGGGTGCTTGCCCTACCCTTACCCCCATTTTACTTCCTTTTGCAGCCCTCTGGGGCTTTCCAGGACTTTCCTACAGCCATTTTTGTGCCTAAAAGTTCGGGTCCCCATTGATTTCAATGGGGTTCGTTGTCCGTGCGATCGTTCGGGTTCCGTCCGGACCCGGACCCGGACTTTGTCCCGAGGTTCGGACGGACCAGCAGAACCCGAACTTCCAGGTGTTCGCTCAACTCTATACATGAATAGACGCTGTATTGAGTCTCCAAACATTTCCTTATATATAAATGTCTCTTAACAATCCACAAGTCACCTGGCTTTCGTTTATGAGATCCTTCTAACTGTTAGGATCTGGAATTGGGGAGAAAACACATAAATTAATTTGCCAAAAACCTTAAAAGATCAGCAACATTCTCTGTGATTCAAGTGGAGGCTTCAGCTGCTGAGACAAAAAATAAGCAACCAAATCTTATTGGGAGAGAGTCCGATGACCCCTTGGGGGCTTAATAAAATATAAGAAAACATTCAGGCAATAGTTTTCTAGTTTCTTACTCTACTTTTCCCACAACATTGTAGAAGGTAGAGGGTGTAAAAATAAAACCTCAAAACTTCTAGAAAGGACTCTCCGATAAAAAAATAGTTCCTCTCTGTTACTCTCTATAGAATCTGGCACTTTGTACTTACAAACCACTTCTGATAACACTTTTTACTGTGGCCTTTGCAGTAGTATTTGCCACTGGACATCCAGAAAACATGTCCATACAAACAAAATGCATACTCGTAAGATCCTGACTTGGGCATATCTATATATTTCTTTTGTAATCTCTGGAAGGAAGTTCAGCTCTTGGTAACACCTTTGGTAACAGGTAAAACAAGAAGTGGTATGTTATAAAAACAACTGTGGAGAACCCTGACTCTATCCCACACTCATTTACTAAGGCTATAATATTATAAACCAACAACCAGGTCAGGTGTCAAAATCGGGACCAACTAGTCTTGAATTATGTATCAATGCATGACTTTCCAAGGTATTACCAAGTATGGGTCATCAATATTAGGCCTAACTAGGGCCAATAGAGGACTACATACATGACCGAGCAGTCAACAAGTGTTATACATTGTGGCCTAAACTTTATAACAAAGAAAAAAGGGGGGACAGGAAAATTACCGCAAGGATGAAGAGACTGGGATTCGACCTTCCCAGAAAGAGACGGCTGCCACATTATCCACCGTCTCTGTGCTTATATGGGGCCAGAGGGCACCAAAATCCCTACGGGGCGCACATTGCGCACCGCAATGACGTCATGACGCCATCGCATCCAATGACGCAATGTGTGTGCGCGAGCATCCGACTCCATACAGGGTTGGGCGAACCAGCCACGCAGTCATACCCGGTTGCCAAGCAACCGAGATGCCGCGCACAAGGGATCCAAAACAACTTCGGTTGATCCAGAGGTACATCCCCTGCAGCAAAGGGGAAGAAGCATTCCTCCGCCTAGGGATCTCAGACTCAAACAGCGCAGGGTCCCAGAACGGGTCCCCCTAGGCCCATCTGCATGGCGCCACCCCACAAAGTCATCACGGGGGGCATCATGCAGAGGGGCCCCACCGACGCAGAAGGGAGAACAAGGGCTCAGGGTCACCCCACATGCCCTCATCTCCCAAATAAACCCGGCCCCGGCCTGGGTGCGCCGGGCAGTGAATATCAGCAATTACCGCACCCAGAGGAGGAGGGAGGGCCCTGGGGCCCCCGACCCAGAAGGTCCGGGTCATCCAGCACCCCACCAAATGGGAAGTAAAAGATAAGAATAGAGGAGAAAGAAAAAAAAACAGGAGGCTAGTAGCTTAAGAAATTGGACGATGGACACCCACACTGAGGCACGCTGCCCAAATCCACAGATGTGGGCCGGAGGCTGGAACAGAAGAAAATATAATCACATAGTTCTACTTTGGCACTCGGTCATGTATGTAGTCCTATATTTGGGGACATTGGTTGAAGTTATTTTCTGGCCCTATTTAGGCCTATTATTGATGACCCATACTTGCTAATACCTTGGAAAGTCATGCATTGATACATAATTCAAGACTAGTTGGTCCCGGTTTTGACACCTGACCTGGTGACACTCTTTGTGGCTATAAAATGTTTTTTTCATTATCTGTATAATGCATTATTAGCATAATTACAGTGACTTATACACATATATACAGGTATATATCCTTCCCTTTTATTTATTTTAGGCAGTCACTTAGTGATTCTCCCCTGATTTGGGATTGATGCCTTCAGTGTGGGGCTCCCTCCCTTTTTGCGCCCCCGGCTGTATGTATGGGGGTCCTTATTGTGTTTTTGTTGGCCTTCTCGCCCCTTGGGGGACTACCTTGGGTCTTGGTTGCCTATCATCTTGCCATATGGACCTTTTTTAGGGGCCTTCGATGCTCCTCTTTCCTATACCTTAGTGGACGGTGGCTCTCCTGGTGCGGCACGTGTGTTCAACTCTGTGGTGTGTGGTGAATGGCCCCTCAATAATGTTCTCCTTACTTGTAATTATGTACATGGTAAATATTAGTCTGTAATATTGTGATATTTTTCAGAGCATTCATTCTGAGCGTATATGATCGCCCCTGAAGAAGGGCAACTGTCCCGAAACATGTTGGGTGTATGCTCAAGAAGACAGCAGCTCCATGTTATGTTCACAGTTTGTTAAATTGCAACTTTGATTATGATCTGTTGTATTGGTGCCAAATTGTTCTTTTAAGAATGTATGTATGTGATACACCTTTTTATAAAACTTTGTAAGCAATAAAATTGATATGCTTTTATAAAAAAAAAATGGTTTGATTCATGTACTGCCGTTAAAAGTCCAGTTTTTGTACTGGGGGAGTACCTCTTTTTCATTTACTAAGGCAGCCACAACTGTTTGTGATTTATGACACGTCCATGTGTCAAGCTGGAGGGAAAAGAGTGGCTGGCAGACATAAAAGATCACCTTTTTCCAAAGTCCTGTTTCATAAGAAGTTGCCCCCTGTGGACCACTTGTTCTTCTTGTTCTGGGGTCCTTAAAGTTGAATTATTAATCCCAGCTATACTGGGTCAGAACTAGTCTGGAATCTGTGAGTTGCACAAACTCAGCAAATGTCCGGGGCCATAATGCAGCATCCTTAGTTGCCTGGTCTGCTTCCAGGTGTGAGTTTTACTGTTAGTATGGCTACCTCAGCAAGAAGCTGGAAGGCTGAAGACAGCCAATCAATTAACTTAGCATGCTTGATTGGTTTTCCTGCCGAAGTAAAAACAACTTCTAGCCCTTCTAATGGAACCAAAAGCTCTCTAAATTCCCTACTATCTATATAAATATATACACTTTTGATAGCTCACAGGCTTTGATAAAGCATGGAGCTCTGCTTGTTGAGCTGGGAAATAAGGATCCAATGACTCTGAATACAGAGCGTCCTTCTGGGGGATAAACTGCATACTCAGTATTGGCATTGCCATCCTCGGTATAAAACTGGGATCAAATCTACAAAAAATCAAATATCTGGGTCTTCAGGGAGTGTGTCCTGCACTGGGCCCACAGCAGATGATTCCTACATCATAAATGTAACACATGTGGTTTTCTTTGTCCCCAGCATCCTCCAATAGAGGCAAATAAAGTGGCTGAATTCAAATGTACGCATTTTTCATTGTTAGATTTGTACATAAACAACAATACAAATTCATATTTTAAACCTTTTATTAGACAAATATTTAGTTTAGCTGTTTGCAATATTTGCTGCACAGAAATGTGGGACCATTAAAAATTAAATATTTGACCAAAATAATGTCTGTAACTTTGTAAACTTCATGTAGCAGCACTTTGCTACTACTACTCTGATATATTGGGGTGAACCCTTCACTGCGGAGTCCAACTTGCATAAATATATTACAATGGTTTGTTTTCCTATCACGCTGTTTGTGTAAGAGCTCCAATGTCATGTTCCAAAAAGACAACTTTTTCCTGGCAAAATAATTTCTCATTGCTTGCTCTGTTGTTCGTTTTAGCAAAATAACACAAGTCCTTATTTTCCATCTGACATAATTTTCCTGATGTCATAACATAATTAATGATAGCAATACCGTGCAGTCATGCAGGGATGTCCATAAATCTAAAGTATTCTTCTGCTTATAACACTGCACTTACAAGGGGAAGGGAGACATCATTTCACAATCCACACATTCTGCTTTGGATTTCAAAAATAAATAAAAACAAAAGTATTAATCTGTATATGACAGAACAGAAAGCCCTCAGCCTGATCAAAAACTATAAAACAGCTGGCTGCAGGTGGCATCCATCCTAACAGGGTGTGTGGACTTGATGTGATGGGTTCTGTTATATTTACATTTTTATTAATTACTCTCATATGATGGACCGCACATCAAGGTATTACCAGACCGTTAGATTTCATTTCCAACCAAAGGTTGTCTAAACCAATTATAATATACCTATAGTATTAATAAAATTGTTAAACTCATATCAGAAATTAATACTCCAGTGATAATCTCAATATCACACCCTAATTCTAATATATATCCACAGATATATTTCCTTAAAGGAGGACATTTTACTTAATTTCCCTTTTTTTTTCCACTATAAAAGGATATTTCATTTAACCACTTGCCGACAACGCACTGCCTTTTAACAGCGGCAGTGTGGCGCTGTCTCGCGAATCGCCATAAATAGGCAGCGATTCGCGCATGCGCAGCTGGGGGGGCGAGAGCGCGGCGGCACACTCTCGTGCCCAGCGCACTCTGGAGGAGTGTGCACGCTGCTAGGGCAGACCCACTGTCCGCCGGCGAGCCGCGATGAGCTGCCAGAGGCATAGAACGGGGAACCGCCAATGTAAACACGGCGGTTTCCCATTCTGACAGGTGGCATATAAGAGATCTACTGATCCCTGTCACTGGGATCAGTTAGATCTCTTATGCCCATAGCAGCCCAGCCCCCTCACAGTTAGAACACACCCAGGGAACACAGTTAACCCCTTCCCTGCCCCTGCAGGTTAACCCCTTCACTTCTAATGACATTTATACAGTAATCAGTGGATATTTAAATTTCTGATCGCTGTATAAATGTCATTGGTCCCAAAAAAGTGTCAAAAATGTCAGACATGTCCGCCCCAATATCAAAGTCCCGATAAAAATCGCAGATCGCCGACATTACTAGTAAAAAAAAATGTAAAAACAACATAAATTAATTCTCATGGTTTGTAAACGTGGCATACTTTTTTTGGATTTGTATTTTAGCAAAAAGTAAGAAATATTGGTGTTTTTTTTGCAAAATTGTCGATCTTTTTTTGTTTATAGCAGTGATCAGAAATGACTCAGAGGTGATCAAATACCCCCAAAAGAAAGCTCTATTTGTGGGAAAAAAAGGACGCAAATTTAGTTTGGGTACAATGTCGCACGACCGCGCAATTGTCAGTTAAAATGACGCAGTGCTGAATCGCAAAAAGTGCTCTGGTCCTACAGTGGGAAATCCTTCCGGGGGTGAAGTGGTTAATTCTATACTTTGTGCACTTGTACGCATTTAAATGTAACCTTCATTTTACCATGTTTGGAAAACAGATTCAAAATAATTGTGATCACATTGTTTATCATTAGATGAATTAACTGTGCACATTTTGTTATGATATACGTGTAGTCATATCATGGGTGTCCTTGCCACTAATACCACATCCAGCACATTCTTTGGGAGGGGGGGTCACAGCTGCACAGGGCACACATTATGTGGGACTAAAGGTTCCAGCATTCACACACATACACAATTATCTTTCTAAAATCACTTACATTTTTCCCATTTGTACACAACACATGCATATCATACTCTCACTTTCTTTTAACTCTCTTTAATATTTCCCTGCTTAAATTGAGTTTCACCTCCCTAAATCCTGCTTTCCTTATTTTGTTCTGACATCCCTTGTACTTTAATCACATACTTCACATACTGTAGCTTCTATGATCAAACGGACACCCATAGTGCTCATCCCATCTTCCCTCTCTGACAACATATAAAGTATTCTGTTTTGACTCTCCTTTTTCTGTTTTAGATTTTACTAGTTTTAGTACCTGACCCTAAATTTATCCCACAACTTAACATCAAAATGTCCCTTTCTGTCTAGTGTTAAATGTCTGTCACCCTTCATCCATCCCACTCACATAAATAGCTGTTCCTCTAGCTGTTTAAATCTGCACGATTCTTAGTCCTTTGGTAACCCAGTTACCTATTATGGATTGCCCACTTTATCCATATATAGGCGTGAACCGCACCTTCGGTTCATATATTTTATAGCGCTCCTCTTGTGCTGTGCATTTTTGAAGGTCTCTTACCCTTCATTCCCTTACTTAATTTAATGCCCATGACTGGCCAGTCTTCTCTCTTCTCTACTTGTGCCTATACCCTCTTGCCTCTAAACTACTTTATCTAGCAGATGTGTACTTCATATACCTGTGAACAGCACTATTCTCCCCTTTCTTATCTATAACACTTTGATGGACAGTATACAGTGACAACATAACATATAATAACAACAATCAATACAGTTCGATTAAGGGGTGTAAAATAGGTACCCTTTGTCCTGAAAATGCCTTACAGATCGGGGAAGTCTGATAACTCAAATGTAAGCAAAAGGCTTACCTCAGCCAGCTGATTATAAGAAATTCCCGGATTGTCTCAAGCTCCTCGTATCGGATTCTCCTAGCAAAGCTTGCCATCTGACCTGGAATTTTATAGATAGGCAAATCCTATCAACATATTGATTAGTGGTTCCAAATTAATAATAACTACTGCAGTAGGGAAGAGACACAAAAGATACACTCAGCATCTTACCAAATAACTGTCTTGCTTTATTATGACGCAATTGAAGGTTTTTGTACACATGATTACGTAGGTATCACATTATTATTACAATTATACTTGTATGGTAACAAGGGGCGTAACATAGGCA
This sequence comes from Glandirana rugosa, assembly GCA_018402905.1. Lineage (NCBI taxonomy): Eukaryota > Metazoa > Chordata > Amphibia > Anura > Ranidae > Glandirana > Glandirana rugosa. Next base: position 1,121,963 of record BLSH010115851.1, read on the forward strand.
GACTAATTCTAATCAGGACTCGAAAGAATGAAAACATTATTAGTGCCGTTTGCACAATGAGTGTGGTGTGCAATACATACAAAATAGAATACAATCATATACAGAACTTACAAATTTCCTTTACTAGTACATAGGTTAGGGTTGAGGTGGACTCTGTGCTCTTGTGGCATGTCTTCATTGATCTATTGGGATATATGTTACTTTTTACTGGAATATTAGGTCTGAGGCTGTTACCAGCAATAACTTATGAAAGTCTGAATTCATGAAATGTAACCAGCTTGCCCAGATATTTTAGCATGTGTTCTAGTCAGGCTTCTCAATGATCATAATTTCTTCTAATGTACCTTATCTACTCTCAGTACAGATTCTCCTATCGAAGGTGGTCTAGGAGCTTTCTAATATTTTCAAATCCAACTCTTGACCACATTTAAAAGGTGCTAGTAGCAAAGACTTTTTATATTTAGGATTGGAGAGAAATGTGTTATAAGAGGACCCAAGGTCCAACAAGAAGGTTATGGTCTTGATTTTTTTCCTATTATGTTGGTATTTTTTTCTCAATAAGGTTTAATTAGTTAGAAGTGACATTGTATGTGGGAAAGGCTGTACCTCCAGCACGGTTTTAGTGTCCCACCTACCTAGGTGCACTGGGTCTCTACCACCAGGCTGTAAATTTAAAGTTACTCATTAATATATGAATATTCATAGAAGAGGTGTGAGTTAAAAGAGGAATTTTGGACTGGTGTTCATGAGAGAGTGTGGAATTAGTCTTGCTCCAAGTGGGCTCAGTAATCCAAGGAATTTACATTTGCAGCTGTTAGGGAGGCTGCCATGAGAGGGACCAGCTGCAGGCAGAAAGACTTGCTTCATCAGGTTTAGTAAGTATAACTAAGACAATGTTTTGAAAGAGGTTTTGATGACAGCAGCCATCAAAGGCCGGAAGTACATAGAAATCTGATAAACCAAGTTTCTGTTGTCACTTTTCCAGGTCATTGGAGGCAGGGAAGAAGATCATGAAATGTGACCTGTGTTCCATTATCTTCAGTGGAATGCAGGGGAGATATTAAGAAGAACCTGTCCATGTATAAATATCACGTATGGGGCTATTGGTCCTCTTAGTGATAGCAATAAACATAAATGAAAAAGTGTAAACAATGAAAGGTATACCCAACTGAACAAAAGCAAAATAAACAAATCATCTATACAAAAATATATTTATTGTTTACAAAAAACAGGAAAAACAGATTGTCTCCCATCCAGTAACACCCATCTTCTACGTTAATCATCTAACTAGTAACTGGGGAAAGGTTGTCATCGTACTTAAAGGATACAATCCATTTATTGACAATTTTACATGGCTTGGGTATACCATCCAATATGTTACTAGCATTTATGGATGCTATATTCAAATGTATTTGTAATAAATATGTTTTAGATTAAATGATCATTAATTGGCGAGAGTACAATTTGTTCTGGACATGTTGAGTTTTATGCATTCACACAATGCATTTACTTTTAGAGCCCTTTCACACTGGGGCGGGGGAACGGTAGCAGTAAAGCGCCGCTAGTTTTAGCATCACTTTTCCGCTGTTATAGTGGCACTATGGCGCCACTATGCAGGCAAAGGCGGGGCACTTTTGACCCCCCACAAGGGGTTAAAAAGGGGTAAAATGTGTCCGCGCACGGTGCTTCCAAAGCTTCAGAAGCCCTGCCCATTGATTTCAATGGTGGGGGCGGTGGAGGAGCGGTGTATACACCGCTCACCGCACCGCCCCAAAGATGCTGCTTGCAGGACTTTTCCTAACGTCCTGCAAGAGCACCGCCCCAGTGCATTGGGATGAGTTTTTCAGGTGCTTTACAGGTGCTATTATTAGCGCAAAAGCACCTGAAAAACATCTCAGTGTCAAAGTGGCCTTAATGTTGTAGGGCATGCCAATGGGGAAGACGTGTGCCCTGTCGTAAGCAAACACATGCCTAGGTGATGGGAAAATAATAAATGTTTTTCAAAATATTTTACAAATAAATATCTGAAAAGTGTGGAGTGCATTTGTATTCAGACCCCTTTACTCTGATACCTCTAACTAAAATCTAGTGGAACCAATTGCCTTCAGAAGTCACCTAATTAGTAAATGGGATCCACCTGTGTAATTTATTCTCAGTATAAATACAGCTGTTCTGTAAAGTCCTCAGAGATTTGTTAGAGAACCTTAGTGAACAAACAGCATCATGAAGGCAAAGGAACATACCAGACAGGTCAGGTTTAAAGTTGTGGAGAAGTTTAAAGCAGGGTTAGCTTATAAAAAATATCCCACGTTTGGGAATGAGTGTGGCACAACTGCAAACCTACCAAGACATGGCCACCCACCTAAACTGACAGGCTGGGCAAGGAGAGCATTAATCAGAGAAGCAGCCAAGAAGCCCATGATAACTCTGGAGGAGCTGCAGAGATCTACAGCTCAGGTGGGAGAATCTGTCCACAGGACAACTATTAGTTGTGCACTCCAAAAATCTGGCCTTTATGGAAGAGTGGCAAGAAGAAAGCCATTGTTGAAAGAAAGCCATAAGATGTCCCATTTGTAGTTTGCAAGAGGCCATGTAGGGGACACAGCAAACACGTGGAAGATGGTGCTCTGGTCAGATGACACCAAAATTGAACTTTTTGGTCTAAAAGCAAAACGCTATGTGTGGCAGCAAACTAACACTGCATATCACCCTGAGCACACCATCCCCACCGTGAAACATGATGGTGGCAGCATCATATTGTGGAGATTATTTTCTTCAGCAGGGACCGAGAAGCTGGTCAGAGTTGATGGGAAGATGGATGGAGTCAAATACAGGGCAATCTTGGAAAAAATCTCTTAGAGTCTGCAAAAGACTTGAAACCGGGGCGGATGTTCACCTTCCAGCAGGACAACGACTCCACACATAAAGCCAGAGCTACAATGGAATGGTTTAGATCAAAGTATATTCCAGTGTTAGAATGGACCTGTCAAAGTCCAGACCTAAATCCACTTGAGAATCTGTACCAAGACTTGAAAATTGCTGTTCACAGATGCTCTCCATCCAATCTGACAGAGCTTGAGCTATTTTGCAAAGAAGAATGGGCAAAAATTTCACTCTCTAAATGTGCAATTTGCATACTCAAAAAGACTTGCAGCTGTAATTGCAGCAAAAGGTGGTTCTACAAAGTATTGACTCAGGGAGGCGTAATGCAAATGCATTTCACACTTTTCAGATATTTATTTGTGAAAAATAAGAGATATTATATGTAAAAAATAAGAGAAAATGTATAATTTACCTTTCATTTCACATTTCACATTCATGTGAAACATTCACATTTCATATGCTAGTTTGTGTTTGTCTATCGCATAAAAGCCCAATAAAACACATTACGTTTTTGGTTGTAACATGAAAAAATGTGGAAAATGTCAAGGGGTATGAATACTGTATATGCAGTATCTCACAAAAGTGAGTACACCCCCACATTTTTGAAAATATTTTATTATATCTTTTCATGTGACAACACTGAAGAAATGACACTTTGCTACAATGTAAAGTAGTGAGTGTACAGCTTGTATAACAGTGTGAATTTGCTGTCCCCTCAAAATAACTCAACACACAGACCATTAATGTCTAAACCGCTGGCAACAAAAGTGAGTACACCCTTAAGTGAAAATGTTCAAATTGGGGCCAATTAGCCATTTTCCCTACCCGGTGTCATATGACTCATTAGTGTTACAAGGTCTCAGGTGTGAACGGGGAGCAGGTGTGTTAAATTTGGTGTTATCGATCTCACTCTCTTATACTGGGCAATGGAAGTTCAACATGGCACCTCATGGCAAAGAACTCTCTGAGAATGAGGATCTGATAAAAGAATTGTTGCTCTACATAAAGATGGCCTAGGCCCTGCAGCATGGTGGCCAAGACCATACAGTGGTTTAACAGGATAGGTTCCACTCAGAACAGGCCTCGCCATGGTCAACCAAAGAGGTTGAGTGCACATGCTCATCATCATATCCAGAGGTTGTCTTTGTGAAATAGATGTTTGAGTGCTGCCAGCATTGCTGCAGACGTTAAAGGGGTGGGGAGTCAGCCTGTTAGTGCTCAGACCATACACCACACACTGCATCAAATTGGTTTGCATGGCCAGAAGGAAGCTTTGAAAGATGATGCACAGGAATGCCCGTAAACAGTTTGCAGAAGACAAGCAGACTAAGGACATGGATAACTGGAACCATGTCCTGTGGTCTGATGAGACCAAGATAAACCTATTTGGTTCAGATGGTGTCAAGCGTGTGTGTCGGCAACCAGGTGAGGAGTACAAAGACAAGTGTGTCTCGCCTACAGCCAAGCATGGTGGTGGGAATGTCATGGTCTGGGGCTGCATGAGTGCTGCCGGCACTGGGGAGCAACAGTTCATTGAGGGAACCATGAATGCCAACTTGTACTGTGAAATACTGAAGCAGAGCATGATCTCCTCCTTTCAGAGTCTGGGTCGCAGAGCAGTATTCCAACATGATAATGACCTCAAACACACCTCCAAGATGACCCCTGCCTTGCTAAAGAAGCTGAGGATAAAGGTGATGGACTGGCCGAGCATGTCTCCAGACCTAAACCCTATTGAGCATTTGTGGGGCATCCTCAAACGGAAGGTGGAAGAGCACAAGGCCCCTAACATCCACCAGCTCCATGATGTTGTCATGGAGTAGTGGAAGAGGACTCCAGTGGCAACCTGTGAAGCTCTGGTGAACTCCATACCCAAGAGGGTTAAGGCAGTGCTGGAAAATAATGGTGGCCACACAAAATATTGACAAGTTGGGCCCAGTTTGGACATTTTCACTTAGGAGTTTAGACATTAATGGCTGTGTGTTGAGTTATTTTGAGGGGACAGCAAATTTACACTGTTATACAAGCTGTACACTCACTACTTTACATCGTAGAAAAGTGTCATTTCTTCAGTGTTGTCACATGAAAAGATATAATAAAATATTTACAAAAATGTGAGGGGTGTACTCACTTTTGTGAGATACTGTATATATTTCTTATGGATATATATGAAGGATTTTAATTTGGCACATTTACTTATGCACTGGTTCATATCTTTATGATTGAAAGTTTTTTCTGGACACTTTTATGGTTTATGTGAGATTAGTCAACCCACATACACTCTCATCACCATCAGGTGAATTATCTGGTTAAATTGATTTACCTGATTCATTGGGTCAATTCAACAATTCCATTAGATTGATTCATATATTTTATGTTTTATCCTTATACACGGTCACACACATTAGTTCATAGGAACAGCGCACTATTCGTTTCTTTGTATTTGTAATATGTGAATCTGCCCTGTCTCTGTATGTCAAATTTGATTTGATCTTAATTGTCTCCAGTTTTTGTTAGTTATGGAATGGATGTAATTATTTTTTAATGTAGTGCATCCATAGCACCATGTTGTAAAAGTGGTGTTATCCAGAACTACTTGGATTTTCAGCATGTGTCTGTAAAGCCACCTAAACTGGTGGAAGGGATTTGAATCTGCAACAGACCATTTCAAAGAGCCATACCGCCAGAAAAGTTTTGTAAGTGCTACTACCACTGCTAAATGTGACAGCTTCCTGCTCAGGGCTATCGGTTGTTAGGGAGCCAGCACCTGTTGACGTCCTAACAACCAGTGGCTCATCCTTGTCAGGCACATTTTTCTGTTAGCAAGGGATGGTTTAAAAAAAAAAAAAACTGCATGCCCCCTCCTTTACACCCCCCTTCCCAAATTCATACCAGGCCCATCAGTTCTTGTATGGATTTTACAAAACAGAAAAGCAAACAGTCCCCCAAAAAATACTATACCAGATCCTTCAAGGTTACAAGGGTTTTATTTGTTATGTTTACCCAAATGAGACATTTGCAAAGCAGGTCAATTTGGTTGGTCGCTGGCTGGTTGATAAGCTTGAGCTTGGAAATCTTTTTGTATTTGTTTGACATACGTCGCCCTTCCAGAGCTCCTTCATGCAAAGAACAGTTATAGGTGGGGGCACAGAAGCACAAAGTGTATAATGGCTGTGCTAAATTAAATGTACTAGACAACTAGAACAACAATGGAAAAATTGGCAAACACAAGTTCAATGTCATAATATGTTAAAAAAAAATACAAGAGAGACAATTCATAAAAACAATTAAACAGCCATGATGATAAAATACATGTCATTTTTAATGTACAGTGCCTTGCGTAAATATTCAACCCCCTTGAACTTTGCGACCTTTTGACACATTTCAGGCTTCAAACATAAAGATATAAAACTGTAATTTTTTTGTGAAGAATCAACAACAAGTGGGACACAATCATGAAGTGGAAAGAAATTTATTGGATATTTCAAAAATGTCAAAATATAGAAATACAAACTTCGGACTTTACACAGTTTTCCAGCGTTTCAAGTTCCCCCAACTTATAAATGCGTTCCGTGACATGTAATTTTTACTGTACATAAAATAGTAGTACCGACAAATTAACAAAAATACTTAACAGAGAGAACATAAAAAAAAATTGTATAATACTGTAACTTGAACACAAACGGTTAAAAAGGTAACAACAAGATCAACAGATCATGTAAATTAAATCGTGTCGGTAATATGTGAAACACGAAGACACGGGGGTGGATATTGACAAGAAACGTACTTCCTCGAGACCTTCCCGCTGCAT
>BLSH010115851.1:1133783-1161679 GCA_018402905.1 Glandirana rugosa
AAAAAAAAAAAAAAACTAGTGAAAATAAGGATAATGTTCCTTACATTTGTAGGGAACATTATCCTTACCATGCTCTGTCCATGAGAAATACCTCTCTACCACCCCAGTTATACTGGAGTGTAGAGAGGACGTCCGACCTTTCTGACTCTAGTCTTTTTTTTTAGGCTAGGGTCGGAAAGGTCGGCACTAGTGCCGAAACAAATGATTTCGGCCCGACCCGCACTGCAGTATTGTAGCGCGGGCCAGGAGGCTCCCAGTATCTCTACTGACCACTGGTCTACCAGTACCATTCCTATTACAAGGGATGTTTACATTCCTTGTAATAGGAATAAAAGTGATCAAAAAAAAAAAAAAAAATTAAAGACACAGTGTAAAAATAAAAAAATAAAAGTAAAATAAATAATAATAACAAAAAAAAAAATTTAAGTCCCCCCGTCCCCGCGTGCTCGCACGCAGAAGCAAACGCATACGTAAGCCCCGCCCACATATGTAACCGGTGTTCAAACCACACATGTGGGGTATCGCCGCGTGCGTTAGACCGAGAGCAATAATTCTAGCACTAGACCTCCTCTTTAACCCTAAACATGTAACCTGTAAAAAATTTTAAAGCGTTGCCTATGGAGATTTTTAAGTACCAAAGTTTGGCGCAATTCCACGAGTGTTCGCAATGTTAAAGCATGACATGTTGGGTATCAATTTACTCTGCGTAACATCCTCTTTTACAACATACAAAAAAATTGGGCTAACTTTTCTGTTTTGTATTTTTTTAATTCACTAAACTGTTTCTTTTTAAAAAAAAAACGCGTTTGAAAAATTCCTGCGCAAATATCGTGTGGTATAAAAAGTTGCAATGATTGCCATTTTATTCCTTAGAGTCCCTGCTAAAAAAACATATATAATGTTTGGGGGTTCTGAGTATTTTTCTAGCAAAAAAATGATGATTTTTACATGTAGGAGAGAAGTGTCAGAAATGGCCCGGTAAGGAAGGGGTTAAGGTTTTTCCCTCTGTTTTCACTTAGTGATCTGGCCAGTAACATACTCCCTGTATTAGAATGCCTACACTCTGGATGAAGGAGCAACAAAGGACAGCAGCATTGTCAGTCTGGGGTAGGGTAGTGATAGATGTACTAGCAGATTTAGATACACCAAAAAATTGAAGCCAAACTCCAGATAACACTTTTCAAGCATTTACAGCAACATGTTTGTTCCTTCTAGGATAAATGTTTTAGATAAATAAATAAGAGCTGATCATTGTAAGCACTCCTGTCAGTGTTAAATGATTTGTCTGAACCCTCTAACTACTGGACAGCTTGTTCTGCTAAAAACAACAGACTTACTGGCAGTTTCACCAGGTGAAAATAAAGGGTCAAAAGCCTGAAAAATTAATGCATCCATCACATCCAAGAGCTGGTAAGCTGCAACTTAAAGCGGAGGTCCGAGGGCTAAAAAAAAAATTAAAAGTCAGCAGCTACACATACAGTAGCTGCTGACTTTTAATATTAGGACACTTACCTGTCCTGGAGTCCAGCGATGTCGGCACCCGCCACCGATCTTCGGATCGGGGGATGGGTGCAGCCCCCTCCATCGCGGGTAAGGGAACCCGGACGTGTAAGCAGTACAGCTTCACGCCGGGCACCTTACCCCGCATGCGCGAGCTCTGCCACGCTCTGCTACTGGCCAGGCGGCCAGAAGCAGAGCGAGCAGGGAGGAGGGAGCCGGGCTGCTGACGTCAGCGGCCACGTCCGCCGGCCAGAGCTCCCGGATGTGTGGAAAAGGACACCTGTCTAAAGACAGGTGTCCTCTTCCCCCTCCCCCCCGAAAGGTGCCAAATGTGACACCTGAGGGGGTGGAGGAATCCAACCAGCGGAAGTTCCACTTTAGGGTGGAACTCCGCTTTAATAAATGTTTGCTTTTGAGTTTATTACTGCTTTAAGGATTTGGATAAGGCTTGGGAGGGCAATTGTGATATAAATAAGAGACAACGGGACATCATAAGCAAACAGGCACACCTCTATGCCCTAGACATCCAGGTGTACCTTAATAGCAAGGGCCAGGGGTTTAATCTCAAGGGCGAATAGTATGGGGGCAAGAGGGCACCTATGTCTCATACTCCTAAGAACTGGGAAGAGAGGTCATCTGAATTCTGCTTATGGTGTAAACGCCCTGCGATTATCGTACAAGGCCCTGATCCATGGCATGAAATGGGGACTAAACCCTCACATCTGCAGAAGTGTCAATAAACCAGAAATGTATTCTATTAGTGTATTACTATCTTCCACAAACTGCCCACTACATCCCAATCCCAGAGCTCTTGATCTGTTATGGATAACATTGAACTGAGCACAATATAAATACAGACGGCTTGGTGTCTTTGCTTATCTAATAAACCTTTTTTCTTTTTTTTTTTGTAAATCTGTTTTATTTGGTTTTACAGGTATGAAAAAAAACAAAAAAGAAACAGATTACAGACTCCAGCAACCTGACCCCCCACGCAGGGAAGGGGTTGCTGGGAACACATTTACAACACCTAACAACAAAAACCCTAATAGCTTACAAACCAGTCTACAATACCAAGTAAATTCTACAAAGTCCAGGGGACTGTTAAAGTGAGTATAGCAGATATATACAGTTACGGCAACATCCAGGGATCAACAGTTAAATCAGGGGCCCGAATCAGCAGCCATGGAGGGTTCCTCTAACCACTTTGCCCAGACATTATGAAACATTTTCTTTTTGCCCCTGTTTTCATAGTTATCCCAGTAGAGAGGCAGGTTTGAACTGAATAAACATTTCAAGAATGTGAAAGAGGGGGAGACTTATTTCTTCCATAAAAGAGAAAAGGGACAGTCCCAGGAACATTCTTTCTGCTACGGTGGGGACCAAGTCCTCTATGAGGGATAGCAGGCAAACACTGGGTTCCAGGGGAAGATAAGCATGAGCTACTTTGTTAATTAAGTCCACCACCCCAATCCAAAATTAGGAGATAGACAGACAAGTCCAAACAAATGTGAAAGAAATCCCCATCTCTGTGGTCACATCTCCAACAGGTAGAAGGCAAAGCAGGGGTTTAGGGTTTTTGTAACCCATGCAGAATAATGTACGCTTTATGCATTTTATATTGGATTAACCTATCTTGGGCCGAGACCAGGTGTTTAAAGAGTACATCCCAGACACCAGACTAGTCCTCATTGTCTAACTCGGGAATGGAGAGTTCAGAGAGTTAGTACAGGGATGAAGCCGGTTTCAACAGCTGGTCTCTGCGTAACAAATCTTTCAGTGGAGAACAGCTTAAAATGTGCTGGCAGGGAAATTGGCTGCGGAAGGTGTGAGAAAGTTGCATATATCTAAACCTGTTTCATTTTACATTTGGCCCTGCAGTGGGGGTTAAGGATAAAAAAAAATGGGGCAAAGAAAGGTTGATCAATAATTAAGGAGGTAATGAGCACCTGAGCTTCCCATTTAAGACTCACTGACCAAGATCTAATAGTAGTAGTCTTCATAAGGTAGGTGAGTGGGTACAGGGCCTTGAAGCCTCATAAAAGGAGGTGCCCGAGCACCTGTAAGGAGCCAAGCATAGCCGCCTCCAACACAGTGGAGGACTTATGCAATTTTTTCACCAACTATCAATGAACAGTAACCAATTGATTAGCAATAAAGTAATTCATATATAAAGTATTTAAAGAAGTCCGGCAAAGCTAGTCCGCCCTGTAGAGTTAGTCTAATCAATGTAGTAAGTTTGTATCACAGAGTTTGAGATCCTCATAACAATGAGAGTAGCAATTGGCTGAGTTGCCTAAAAAAGGATTTGGGGATCCAAATGGGTGAGTTTCTAAACAGATAACTAAACTTTGGCAAAATGTATTCATTCTAAGTAAATGTATGCAACCTTTATCTTTAGGTTACCTTCACATGGGCAGTGATTGTATGAAAGCATTCAGTACCTGTGCTGTTTCAGCCTCCTCCAGTCCATGTTGCTATCCATAGGAGGACAAATAAACTAAAATCAATGGGGACAGCACAGCCCAAATGGTGCATGAAACATTTGGGTTTGTGCAGTATGACAAGGTGACCAACAAATGCAGTATATTCTAAACTGTTCAGTTGGGGTGTGCTTGACACATACCAAGATCCACTTTTTGGTGCCTGTGTAAACATTCTTACAGTCTAGCAAACTATACTTTGCTCAGGTGAATAGCTTCTATTTATTTAGGAAATCATTATCAATTATCCAAGTTCTGAACCTCCTGCCCCAGTAAAATGTTCTGACTATACAAAACACACCAAAGTAACATCTCACTAAATGTATGAGGAGACTTCAAAATCTTTAGCAAGTTTTAGTCACTGCAATGGGGTCAGATTGCTGTCAGACTTTAGAATTCTGTTCATTTTAGTTCTAAAGTTATCTAAAAGCTGCTTTGCCTGAACTGATACCATACTGGATAACATATAATAACATCATTGGATAAATTCTGTTCAACATCTTGAGCTGATTTAGGGAACTATAGACAGCACTGGGGTACATCAAGGTCAAATCATTTAATCTGTCAAAGGGAAAAGGACATAACTAGTTCAGGAGTACCAACCAATAGATATGTCACACATCATTTCAGATGGCACAGTGGAAACCATGAGACTTGAGACTTCATGTCCAATGGGGATGTAAAGATCATTTCTTTAAATGAGGACAATTGGCTAAATGACACATGTCCATAGACATTTTGGAACTTAAAAAATGTAACTAGAGGTTCTCTCTTTTTTTACCCTTCTGCAGACTCAGCTTGTTATCTAAATGGTTGATGGATTATAGGACTTGACTGGCTCAATCACTACCCATCAACTCGCTCTGACAGCTGTGTCTCTATCAGTTCACATAAAAAGTGTAGGATTTTAGCAGAACTGAATAAATTAATATTTAAAGTTTCATGGACTTTTTTTTCTTACAGTACATGTATACATTTGTAGTACTGGTCAAAATTGTCAAGTATCTTCAAACACTGCAATGCACTTCAGTAAAGTGCAGCATTTTAAAAACCAAGAAGTATGCCTACTCAAAAGCTAAAATTTTCTAGGGTAAAACACCAGGTAATGTTTATCAATATGAGTGGAGAAATGTCTTAGGTAGTGAGTATTGCCTACACAAACAATCAAATTAAGCCTTTTCTGCATCGAGTGCAGTATGACTGTTTACTATAGGGTGATCCTGACTGTCTTTGACAGGTCCCCATTCACTCTGACATTTTGAGAATGCAAACAACATGTGCTAAAAGATTTCATTGCGCTGCTCAGACTTTTTAGGACAATATTTCTCTTAATGTGTACGTAAAGCCACAACCTTTTTATTTTTAGGTTTGAATGAAGTGGAGAATGGTCAATAGCATGGTTAGGCCCTTATTGTGCCTGTGTGTAATTGGAGAGATTTGTTGGAAGACAAACCAGTATTGCCAACCTCCCGCAGCGTTTTTTACTGGCAAAACATGGAAAATTTACCGGCGGGGCACATTTTTTACTGACAACCTGAAAAATAACTGAACTCCTATTAAAAACTAAGACAATTGATATTTAAACACAACATGGAAACACTGACAATACCCATATCAAGTAGTTTGCCCTGTTTACACTTAAAAAGTCAGCATAGCATGACAAATTATCAGACCCTGATATTTATAGACAGTAAATTTACTGGCGGTTGGCAACACTGAGACAAACGCTAGTGCAAGCTGCAGACAAATAATTTGTTGTACGTTCTTCAACGCAGTTTTCTAAAATCTTTGCAATGCAAATAGTGGCGGAGAATGTCTGATTTTCTCTTACTTTAAAAAATAACAGCTTTATGCCAGTAAAAATGCACTCCAAAGAGGGCAACCAGGAAATCCAACTCATGGAAGCAGTCCTGGCAGAACTTGCAAAATGAAGAAACCATTCCTTACTACATTCAAAGCTAAAAAATGTTTTGGGTAGATTTGCATTTGAAAAATATTGAATGATTTATATTAACATAAGTACATTTTATTATTCAAAAGTGGTTCTAAAGGTAGAAGGTTTTTTTTCTTACCTTAATGCATTCTTTGCATTAAAGTAAAAAATTCTTCTGTGTGCAGCTTCCCCCCCAAACATCCCCCCACCCCCCATACCTGGGCCTGATCTCAATCCAGCGCTATGCCAAAGAACAGCAGTTCTCTTTGTTCTCTCTCTCTCTTCTCACTGGTCATGCAGGCAGAAGTGGTAGCCATTGGCTGCTGGTGTCAATCACAGCCAGTGAAAAGAGAGAACAGGGGGCAGGGCTGAGCCATGCTCTGTGTGTCAATGGACACACAGAGTGCAGCTCAGGAGTGAGCCCACATGATTGCCCCATAGCAATCTGCTTACTATAGAGGCACTCATAAGGAGAGAGGAGGGAGGATCCAGAAGCACAGGCGGGGGACCATAGAGGAGGAGGATAGGGGCTGCTCTATGCAAAATTATTTCATAGAGCAGGTAAGTTTGTTATTTCAAAGGAAATACTTTAGATTCACTTTAACTGTTACATAACACTTATTTGAAAGGCAATTCTGCAAGAGAAGACACTTCTGTAGTGAAACTTTTATCTTTATTATTTTTCTTAATAAAAAAAAGAAAAAACAAATGCCAAAATTGATCACATAAAAGGTAAAACTCCCCCATGAGTTAATATCAAACAAATTATTAGCCAATGCAGTTTTCACATACGGAAGACACATATGAGTTGGCTCAATGGGCTGAAGAGCAAGGTGTGTTCTCTATCCTAATTAGACTATCAAAGGCAATATCACAGTTAGTTACCTGTGACGAATGCTTGTACGTTGGTAGCAATGTTGATTATTTAATAATGTGGACTATTCATGGCCAACAAAGCAGAGTGATTTTAAAATGGTTCCAGTCATTAACTGAGTAATATCTTTGACTGGTAATAAAATCAGCTATACACAAAGGAGTACAAATGTTGGTTTCTGAATAATCAGACCTTCAGAAAATTGTTTTCTAATCCAACATGCACATCTTTTGATCACTGTAAATCGGTCAAGCATGTTGCCCATATCTATAAATGATCAACAGAGAACAATAGAAAAATGACTAAATATTTCTAAGAGGGCCTTCATGTTTAATTTTCTATTTGCACAGCGACTGCCAAGAACAATTATATCTAGTTAAAATTGCTCATTCCCACTTTAGAGACTTGGGATTATGTCCATATAAGACACAGCCAGAGAAGTAAATGAATTTAACCACTTCAGCCCCGGAAGGATTTGCCCCCTTCCTGACCTGGCCATTTTTTGCGATACGGCACTGCGTTACTTTAACTGACAGATGGCGGTCGGTCATGCGACCTTGTACCCACACAAAATTTACATCCTTTTTTCCCACAAATAGAGCTTTCTTTTGGTGGTATTTTATCATCTCTGCATTTTTTAATATTTGCGTTATGAACAAAAAGAGACTGCCAATTTTTTTTTTTTTTTACTATAATACATATCCAAAAAAAAATATTAAAAGAATGTATTCATCAGTTTAGGCCAATATGTTTTCTCTACATATTTTTGGTAAAAAAAAATCACAATAGGCGCAAAAGATATCACGTCTACAAAATACGGGATAGATTTATGGACTTTTCTTTATTTTATTTTTTTTACTGGTATTGGCGGTGATCTGCAACTTTTAGCGGGACTGCGACATTGCGGCGGACAAAATTAACCCAAAAGGACACTTTTTGGGGACCAGTGACATTATTACATTCATCAGTGCTATAAAATGCATTGATCAATGTATACAATGACACTGGCAGGGAAGGGGTTAACACTAAGGGGCGATCAAGGGGTTAACAGTGTTCCCTGGGTGTGTTCTAACTGCAGGGGGGGTGGGCTGCAAGGGAAATGACAGAGATCGCTGTTCCCGAACACTGGGAACAGCAGATCTCAGACATGTCCCCTGTCAGAACGGGGATCCATCTTGTTTACAATGGCAGATCCCTGTTCTGCCTCTGTACAGAGTGGCCGTCGCCGGACATCGAGTCTGCAGGACCCGCAGGCGTCCTCCCACTGTGCGTGGCGGGCACGTGCTCGCAATCTCACATGTACGGACCAACGTACAGGTACATCGGTTTGTGCAGGAGAGGCGACCTGCTGTCGTATAATGCCGCTGGCGGCAGGTCAGCAAGTGGTTATACAAACTCAGGGTTTCAACAACAATTTAAATATCCCTTTTCATTTTCTAAACTGACATGAAAGATTAAAAATAATCTTTTATCTGTTAAGTAGGCATGAGTGAATCTGCCTGTGATCGGTTTGTGAACAGTTTCTGTCTCGGATCTGTGAACAATTTCGCAAATCTTGCTCAAAGTTTGAAAGTATGCAAACTTTGTGGTGAACCACATTAATGTCTGCAATTGGGAAATCATAGTAATAAATTTTGGCCATTTGTAGGTCTAATAAGCTAGCTATTTTCAAACAAAAGGCACGGGAAGCCAGGCACTGCCGCAACAAACATGCTATACCAATGCCAACATTTAAAAACAAACAGTAAATAATAAAAACCAAAGTAAACTTTTGTGCTCCATGATAAATTTCCCTGAAATTAGTGATTCAGCGAATGATTGGCATACTTCTAATTATAAAGGAGTTTCTCTTTACCCTGTTTAGGTGGCCCATCCATATAGCAACCACCATGAAATTGATTTACTAAAGGCAAATAAACTGTTCAGTTTTTCAAGTGGAGTTGCACTCATTTACCCTAGAACATAAGCTGGATACACACTATACAATTTTCCTTAGATTTTTTCCTTTAGATTTACCAAAACCATATAATATGAGGTCAAACCTTAAATGCCCGTACACATGGTATGATTATCGGCCAACAACAGTCGTCCAACAGCCTATTGGACGATTATCCAACCGTTAGTATGCATGATTCTACAGCTGATTTCCAATTATCTTCCAACAGAAGTTGGCTGACAAGACTAGAAAACTTTTGTTGGCCAACAAGGCATTGGCCGATTGTTGGCTCGTGTGTACAGAAGTTGGCCCAACAAAAAGTTGGAAGTGCAAACACGCATGCTCGTAATCCAGGAAGTGTTCGGTCGTGTAAACATGTGTTCGTAATTTGCAAATCTCATTCACCTGAACTTCCTTGTTATACACTCGTAACACGTCACTACATTTGGCTTTGTTAGCCGATTACTTGGCTACTGTCAATACACTAGACACAACCGCCAACAGCCAATTTGGATAAAAGTTGGACGTTTGGTTGACCAACAATCTGTGTGTGTGTACGAGGCATAAGAGTTTCAATTTGTATGCAATCAGATGGGCCCTTGCACTGCATGATTTTGGTAAATTTAAAGGAAATCAGAGAGCAAAAGTTGTATAGTGTGTACGGGGTCTTAGTGTATGTGCTGAAACCTAGCTTTGTAAAGAATACCCAATAACGTGCAAGGAAAATTTAAAAGAAAACACATTTTTGCTTGCCCATGATTGGATGATGGAAATCAGCAGAGCTTCACCACATTCACTAAAATCTGGGGAAAATGAGTGCAACTACACTTGCAAAGTGTACAGTCTATATGCCTTTTATAAATCAACCCCCGTTTCTCCCAAATGCATTAGATGAGAAAGAGGGTATGCCCTTTTTAATACAAAGTATATAGACACAGGACACTTCCCTAATAAAATTGAAACATGCTTCATTTTATCACAGCACACAGGACAGCACCACACAGCTGTGCAGTGAATTGAATGAAGTTGCACTTTTGTGCACTTCAAATAAAGTTGGCACAAAAAAAGGAGTTCTGTGATGCCCCACACTGCCCCCTACCATAGGCTAAGTGCAGCTGGAATGAACAGTTGCCAGATACTACACCACTGTGGTTTATTGTACAGGAGCTGTCCAGAGCAATGTAAATGGGCTCTAAGAGTTGTGCGTGCATGTATGCGTGCAAATCTTTTGTGTTTTGTAATTATCTGTTCTTCAGCGTTAGTAGGAGTTAATGAAGGGATGGTACAATGATGATGCAGTCATTCCCTCATAACAATTTCACTGTGGCATGTAACAGGACAATTCTATCCCCACTGTACAAACAAAAGGCAACTACCAGAACCTATAACTAGCCTTTGCAGTAAGGTGCACATGGAATGGCAATGCACATCACAAACAAACAAAAAGATTTTCCAGCACACTTACCAGCCACGCCTGCAAAACAACCAAATTGACCCTGTCTAGCAATTTACATTATAAACAGGTTTTATTTGCACATATTTGCAAATATATACATTAGCTGCAGTGCCCACATCAAGGTTCCTCTGTGTACTGTGGTCAGGGCCGGGACAAGGGGTGGGCAGGAGGGGAGGTGCCCTGCGCACTGTGAGGTGGGGGCACCACATGGAGATGGGGGGAGGGGATTTGTGTTGAGAAGTGGAAGTTGGGGGGCGGCAGAGGGTAAGAATCATTCTAGGAGGGCACATTTAGGGGGGTATGCTTTGAGCGGTGATTGGGTCGGGATTTGTGTTGGGAGGAGGGATGGGGCAAGAGGATTTATGCCAGGAGGGGGGTTTGTGAAGTAATATGGTAAAGAGGAAATATGATTGGAGGGTATTTGTGCTAGGAAGGAAAATATGTGTGTGTGGGGCGGGGGGGGGGGAGGGGGGTTGCGCTAGGGTGGCATGTTCCCCCTGGGCTCTGGATGACCTTGTCCCGGCACTGACTGTAGCCCTGACTCTATAAATTTACAGAGTCTCCTAAGTAGTAGCACATTTAGCAGTAGGATAGCTTAACCACTTCAGCCCCGGAAGGATTTCACACTTTAGGACCAGAGCACTTTTTGCCATTCGGCACTGCGTCGCTTTAACTGACAATTGCGCGGTCGTGCAAAGTTGTACCCAAACAAAATTTGTGTCCTTTTTTCCCCACAAATAGAGCTTTCTTTTGGTGGTATTTGATCCCCTTTGCGTCATTTCTGATCGCCGCTATAAACAAAAGAAGAGCGAGAATTTTTTAAAAAAAACCCCAAATTTCTTACTTTTTGCTAAAATACAAATCCAAAAAAAATATGAAAAAACATTTTTTTCATCGGTTTTGGCCAATTTATATTCTTACTCATATTTTTGGTAAAAAAAAAAAAAAATCGCAATCGGCGTTTATTGATTGGTTTGCGCAAAAGTTGCCACGTTTACGGACGATGAGAATTAATTTCTGGGGTATTCATTTTTTTTTTTACTAGTAATGGTGGCTATCTGCGATTTTTAGCGGTACTGCGATATTGCAGCGGACATGTCGGACCATTTTGACACTTTTTTGTGATTATTGGCATTTATACAGCAATCAGTGCTATAAAAATGCACTGATTACAGTGTAAATGCCATTGGCAGTGAAGGGGTTAACCTGAAGGGGACGCTCTAAGGGTTAACAGTGTTCCCTGGGTGTGTTCTAACTATATGGGGGCTGGGCTGGCAGGGGGATGGGAGTGATCACGGCTTCCATATACAGGAAGCCTGTGATCACAGCCCTTCCCCCTCTATGAGAACGGAGATCCGTGTTTACATACACGGACCTCCGTTCTCTCACTGCGTGGGGGCCATCGCAGGTAGCTGGCGGTGATCGAGTCTGCCCTACCCACTCCCTGGCCCCCCGGAACACCGTGAGTGTGCGAGCATGCCTCCGGCGGCGCACGCACGCTCACAGTGCAGGATCTCACAGCCGCTGCCATATGACGGTGGTTTGCGGTATCGAGCCACTCTGTCGCCATCAGACGCCGGTCAACGGTCGGCAAGTGGTTAAAATATAACTAAAGGCAAAACATTTTCTTTAGTTTTGGAAAGAGTGGAGAGGGATTAGAGCTCCTGTCAGTTTTTATTGTTGTCTGTGCCCACATTGGGGAGATCCATCCTCTCAATTTGTCCTTTTTACCATTAGCATTGAAAGTGAAAGTAAAAGAAAATCCCAAATTTTGAGTTGTCCCAAGGAAAGTAAGAGGGGAAATTTTCCAATGGGGAATTTAGTTCTGATGGCCTTAATTTGCAGGGATTTTCTTTCACTTCCTGGTTGGCTATTGGACAGGAAATTAAGTTAAATCTCCCCAATGGGACACAGATGGCAAAAAATAAACCAACAGGGGTTATAATTCTCCCTTACTCTATCCAAAAAAAAAAAAAAGTTTTGCCTATAGTTTTACTTTAAGGGCAGGTGTGCCACTGCCTGGAGGAAGACCGCTCCTTAAAGGCACAGAGATGCACATGACACCCAGCCAGGGCACAATGGCAGCGAAAGCATCCAGTGTGTCCGCTTACCCAATTAAATCAACTGTACAAAAAAGTGCCAACTACCCTAACCTATAAGTAGACTTTGCAGTAAGGTGCACATGGAAGAACAACACACATCACAAACACACAAAAACATTTCCCATCACACTTACCAGCCAGTATGCAAAACAATCAAATTGACCCTGTCTAACAATTTACTTTAAAAATAGAGGCTTTTGTTTGCACATATTTGCAAATGTATGCGTAAGCTGCATGTCAAGGGTCCTCTGTAAACTGCAGTCCTAATTCTATAAACTTACAAGTAGGAGTGCATATAGCAGTAGGATAGATTAAGGGCAAGTGTGCTGGGAGGCAGCCCATCCCTCTATAAAGACACAGGGACGCACGTGATGCCCAGCAAGGATCTGATAGCAGCAAAGGCACCCAGCGCTATCCCCACCTAATTATCTTGTTCTTTTTTGAGCCATTTATTACTTGTTTTAAAAATATACCTGCCAACAAATGAGAAGAGAGAACACGGTACAGGACTGGGAGGGGCCATACTTTACCTTACATTTGGCCCTTATGAAAACATAGCGTAATACTGAGAGGGAGGCATGGAAAGCCTATGACCTCTGGCTTGTGAAACTCGCAGAGATGAAGCCAAGGGGTCATCGAGAATCCAAGGTCCTGCACTATGCCTGCACAACAGCTTATGGAAAAGCTGCAAGACACATTGGGGGAATTTATTAAAACTGGAAAAGACAGAACCAGCTGCATGTGGCAACCATGACTTATATCTTCAGCTTGTTCGGTTAAGCTATTGTAGCACTACCCCCCACAGGAGTTGCTGAAGTTAGGGTTCCCCACTGCTGCACAGCCAAGTCACACAGCATTTCCTTCATTCACTTAATGCAGAAAACAGTCCTTGTCTTGTCTTTGTTGTTTTATTAGGGGATGATAACTTTGATGGGGTAGGGAATTATGGGATGCCCAACTTGAAAAATTAACAAGGAACAACTTCCTCCCTATTTACAAATATCCTCTTCTTCCTTCCTCCTGCACAAACCTGGTTTACTATGTACAGCACCTGTTGCTCATTCCCGATGGAACTAACAGTCACTTTGTTTATTTATCAATAGCCCATTACAGGCTAGGAACTTCCCATCCCTTAGTGGATAATTTAGCGCATGGTGGAGTGAACGGCATCTCTCTTGACCATCTGCTTCTTTGCAGACACTGAGCCCAGTTCTACAGCTGCAGAAAAATGGTGCCACCGGCCACGCCTGGCTGTTTCTCATCCCAGTCATCCTGACTGACTCTCTGCACCAGTCTTGCCCGCCTGACAAATACACATGGAGACTCCCAAGAGCAAGGTTGGATGAAGACTTGGCAAACCACTGTCTTCAAGAGAGCACTGCTTCAGCTGGCAGTCTCTACCCCTGTCTGTCCTTTCACCATGCTGATCTACTCACTGTCTCTACATGCTCTCTCTCCACTGTCTCTCCATCTTGAATCCCTCCAACTGCTTCATGTGGTGGGATCTCTCCAGGCCAGCCTCCCGAGCTCCAACCCGAGGTAAACCCCTTTCCCCCCATTAAGGTGTCCCTCAAGGGCCACCGACAGCCTCCCTCAGCAGTATTTCTCCATCTTTCACCCTACTTTCCTGCTGGCATGGCCCATGTCTATTTATGGGTTTCTCAGTCCCCTGCCAGGTCCACTCCTGGGGATTGGCTGAGGGTCCATAAATATTCATGGCAGCCCCTCCTAGTCTCCACCCACTCATTCCAGAACATTCTCTAATGTTCTAGAAACAGGGGGAGGCACCAGAGAGCAGCCAGGATAAGTCAGCCAGCCCTGGCCTCTAGTAACCCTCACCCAGATTTAATGACTCGGGTCTAACCCAGAGCCAGCTATGTTTTTCCTACTATCACTGATACTAGCACACACTAGAGGGTGCTACACTATGAAAATGAAAATAGAAGCTGATTGGTTGCCATGCACAGCTGCTCCAGATTCTGGCTGTTCCAATTTTGATAAATTGCCCTGATTTGGAGTGTGCATGCAGTCACTATACTTAACTTGCAATTTCAGTGTTTACATAAAAAAATGTAGTTCTGCTTTAAAACAAGAATACAGCTTACAAAACAAAAGCGTGTTTCATTTTATTTCCAGTACATTAATAATGTCAGTATAAATGTTTTTTTAAAATGTGTACATACCATAAAATATGAATCTTTGCAAGATATAGGCAACAGGGCTCCTCATCCTGTGTGCAGTAAAAATAATAATTATTATTGAAACTGCTGTGAGCAATACAAATTGAGCCTCATGAGAAGAAGAACTTCAAGGCTACATATTTCAAGGCTACAGTAATCTCATTTGGGAAAGTCGTTGCTACTTGATGTTCTGGCAAAAAAAAAAAAAAAAAAAACTCACACAAACATTGCAAAATGAAGACCTGTTTACTTACCATCTCATGTTTTATCAAGGTCAGCCATCCTATTACTATTTTACACTTTACAGAGATGCTACATCTCACAACTAATTTCCATTTGCAAGGGCATGCAGAGAAAAAAAAAATCCTATGGCTTTGTTCAATTAATGGGTGTACGTGTGCTTGTAGGCCATGCATTATAAGAGAAAAATAGCAGAAAATATATTTAACACATTGGTTATGATCTGACAGAAATCCAATGACTCCAATAAGTCCAATTCTATTTCTGTCCAGGTGTTGCATTTTTTAAGCTAGCATATGCTTTGCTCCAAATATTCCCTACCAGAAATACAACCTTAAAATAAAAGCTTTTGCTATGAGTCAGTCCAACATCCCATCTGTTTGCTGGTGTCTGCTATTGCCTGATGAACCACTATTTGCTCAAATCTTCTGCTGAAAGAGGTGACTATCAGCACATGAAAACAATGAAAACACCAGGGAGGTGGTAACCGGTGATATAATCCTGCGCTGATTAGCAGTACGTGGGACTGACTTCAACTGGAGCTTGTGCTGGCGTTAAATGAGAAAGAAAAACAAGTGAAGACTGATGGGAATTCGCATTGAAAGCATACGTTTGCTCCAAAACATACACTAAAACATTTTAATATAATTTATCTGAACTCTCTGAACTCTTTTGTTAAGTTACTATAATAAAAAAAAAAGTCAAAACGAATTTATGCAGTAAATTAAAGAACTGCATTTCTTGCAGTGTATGAGTTTTTAATTTTGGTATTCAGATAGTTCAGGGTTTAAGTGTTACCATTCAGTTTATTAATTGAGAGTGTGAATGGAAAAGTAAAGAAATAATTTTCTGACGTGTAATTTTATATCTTGCTAGTAAAAATAAATCCATAACAAGGCAAAGGCCACACAGAGGGGACAGTTAAAGGAAACGTGTCCGGAGAAAAATCTATGGTCCATTGCTTGCCTGCTGTTAAAAATGCTTGTTCTCTGCATGACATGCTCATCCTCTGATTTATAAGTCTCTGACTTAAACCAAGTAGGCAGCCTTTACTCTGACATCACAGGCTGCATACTTGGCAAGTCAGAGAGCATTAAAGTCAGGGTATCAGAATGACAGTCAGGCAGCTCGCATGCAGGAGGTGAGCACTGGCAATTTGTAGGTTTCCTTCACACTGCAGCGATGCGGGAACCCTGCGAATCCACTGCGGGATCCCGCGTTGCTTGTCCCCCTGGCGGCAGTTTACAATGCACTATGCGAACTGCAGGGAGTGTCAATAGAAAGTTAAAGACACCCCCAAACCAGTTCGCATATCGCACTGCGAACTGAAAACTCGCACAAGAATTGGATCGCATGCACCATGCGATCTGATTCTGACCATGTGAAAAAAAAAGGGTCCTGTGCGAGTTTGCTCCGATTGCGCTGCAAATTCAGCCATACAAGTCCTATGGCTGAATTTGCATCGCACAGAGATTGCATATGGCTCACACTGTAATGCGGTACAAATCACATTCGATCTCTGAGATCGGAGCAGTGTGAACCGGCCCTTAAAGTGAACCTAACATCATATTTAACCACTTAAAGTGGTAGTATACCCTCCTATCATTTTCAGCCAAGGAAGCGGCCATCTTGGCCTCTGTTTAATCTACAACTGCCATGATGTTGCACATGTGATCAGCTATGACACCAGCCATTGGATGGTTTGACAGTTTGGTTTAGAGCACAATCAATAGGAGTGTTACATTTCCGGCACATTGCCGGAAATGAAACTCGTTTTTATATTGTTAAATGGATGGGTTTACTACCGCTTTAAGAACTGCCCCATGTACATTTACTGCGGCAGGGTGGCCCTTAGGCTGGGATTACACTGCAGCACATTCCCGCTCACAGCAGGGGTCCAGTGCATCCTCGCTCACCGTTTCAGGTCCGATTTCAGCCCAAATTTTGGGCTGAATTCGGACCTGAAACGGACCCCGGTGCAAATTACCACCAGAGCCGCTCCGGAGATGTGTGAACCGGCTTCATAGAGAGCCGGTCACAATCTCCTGTTATTACAAATTGGATGTGGTAAACCCGTATCCAATTCACACTAGCGTGAACCCAACTTTAAGCGCAAAATCACATACATGCACGTGATTCCTGTTGTCAACTCTGGGACGCCCGCACCCGCCACCGGAGCCACGCTCCCCCTGTGATTGGACACAGCGGGAGCCAATCAGTAGGTCAGGTGGCTGCCGGGCCCCTTCAATCTTTCCTAGAAGAGGCAGAATGGTGGTCAGCCTATGTAAACAAGGCAGACCGCTGTTCTGTCAGAGAGGAAGAGAGAGAACTTGTGTTCCTGGTAATCAGGAACATAGATCTCTTTCTTTCTCCAGTCAGTCCATTCCCCCACACAGTTAGAAAGAACTCCCTAGGAGCACACTTAACCCTTCAATCGCCCCTGATGTTAACCTCTTCCCTGCCAGTGTCATTTATGCAGTGACAGTGTATTTTTTAGCACCGAATTGGTGTCACTGGTCCCCAAAAAGTGTCCCTTAGTGTCAGATTTGTCTGCCGCAATGTTGCAGCATGTTTTATGGCTGAAAGTAAAAAATATAGTTTTTTTTTTTTCAAAATTGACGGTCGTTTTTTGTTTATAGCACAAAAAATAAAAACCGCAGAGGTGATCAAATACCACCACAAGAAAGCTCTATATGTGGGAAAAAAAGACTTCAATTTTATTTGGGTACAGCATTGCATGACCATGCAATTGTCAATAAAAGTGAAGCAGTGTCGTATCGCAAATAAATGGCCTGGTCTGGAAGGGGTTAAGACCTTCCGGAGCTGAAGTGGTTAAAGTGATGCTACAGTTTTGATTTTTTATTTCTTTGAAAATAACAATCATGTTATACTTACTGACTCTGTGCAGGGGTTTAGCACAGAGCAGCCCAGATCCTCCTCTTCTCAGGTCCTTCGCCGGATTTCCTAGCCCCTCCCTCCTGCTAAGTGCCCCCACAGCAAGCAGCTTGTTATGGGGGCACCTGAGCCGACCCGCTGCTCTGTGTGTCCATTCAGACACGGAGCCGTGGTTCAGCCCCGCCCCCTCTCTCTCTCTCCTCATTGACTAATTGACTTTGATTGACAGCAGAGGGAGCCAATGGCGCCGCTGCTGTGTCTCAGCCAATCAGGAGGGAGAGTCCCGGACGGCCGAGGCACTCGTGCATATCGCTGGACCGAGATGGGGCTCAGGTAAGTATTAGGTGGGCTGCTGCACACAGAAAGTTTTTTATCTTAATGCATAGAAAGCATTAAGAAAAAAAAAACCTTCTGCCTTTACACCCCCTTTAATGTTAAATTTATGCATGTTATGTAATGTGTAAGGATAATACTTACAGGCATTTATTATGGCTCACAGAGATCACAATACTCTTCCATGACACATAGGTGTGTGCAGGGGGTGCGCCAGGTGTGCCTGGGCACATCCTAATCACTATGTGTGGTGCTGATTCCCCCTACTGCCCAGGCTTCCCCCACCTTGTTGGCCCACTATCTAGAGGCACCAACTATGAGATGAAATAAGTATGTAAATTCTGGTACCTGTGAAGTGATTGTGCCCCCACATGTCTGCCACAGACTAGCCTCTGCTGCAACGGTGTGGCTTGCTACAAATTGCAATGTTTAAGTCTGTTCAAATAAACTATTTGGATAATTCATATCATTAATCACAAAGTTCCCCTAATCCAGTGGTTCTCAACTCCTGTCCTTGGGACCCACTAACAGGCCAGATTTGCAGGATAACTGAAATGCATCACAGGTGATATAATTTGCTGCTCAGTGATTGCAGTATTCTAGTCTGCATCTCCCCAAGATAATACTTAAAATCTGGCCTGTTAGTGGGTCCTGAGGACAGGAGTTGAGAACCACTGCCCTAATCGTCTCTGCTTGTGACAAGGGAAATTGGTGCGCACTGCTAAGAATTGGGATCCAACTACCAAAATGAATGGGGCTTGCGGCTGTTTCATGTACCTATCACAGATGGCGCTGGCCACTATGATTGGTTCCTCAGTGTGCTCCCTACCTCCTTGGTCCCTGCACCCTTAAAGTGATTGTAAAATGAAAACATTTTTTTTAAAAAATAACAAACACGTTATACTTACCTGCTCTCTGCAATGGTTTTGCACAGAGCGGCCCCAATCCTCCTCTTCTCAGGTCCCCCACCGGTGCTCCCAGCTCCTCCTCTTCTCTGTGTGACACCATAGGAAACCACTTCCTATCCCAAGCCAGGCTGTGTGTGTCTATTGACACACACAGTGCAGCTCAGCTCTGCCCCCGCTCCCTCCTCACTAGATTTGATTAACAGTAGCAGGCTCCCGCTGCTGCCTCATGGCCAGTGAGGAGAGAGCGAGAGAGAGCAGCGCTACTGCTCTTGGGCACAGTGCTGGATCAAGATGGGGGGGGGGGGGCTGAACATCAAAGGTGGAATGCATTAAGGTAAGAAAACCTTAAGCCTTTACAATCAATTTAACACTGCCAGGCACATGGCCAAGGAGTTTTGTAGTGCAGTATTGAACTTAAAGTTCCCCATCAAGTTTGCTTGGCTGTTGATTGACAGCGCAGTGAGCAGATCCTTAGCTGTTATTCAGTTCAGTAGAAGCTTTAAAATCCCCCAGTGCTGTGCACCGTCATTCAAGAGTATGGTCGACCTGATGGGGAACTAGTCTGTCATTTCCCCATCAGGCTCCACTCACTTAGTAAAGCCTCGTACACACACGCCGATTGTCGTACAACCACACGTCAAACTTTTGTCCAAATCGTCTGTCGGCTGTTTTGTCTAGTGTACTGACAGGAGTCTAGTAATTGGCCAACAAAGCCGAACGTAGTGACGTGTTACGAGTGTATAAAGAGGAAGCTCAGGTGAATGTGATTTGTGAATTACGAACACAGGTTTACACGTCCCAACACTTCCTGGATTACGAGTATGCGTGTTTACACTTCCAACTTTTTGTTGGCCCAGCTTCTGTACACACAAGCCAACAATTGGCCAACAAAAGTTTTCTAGTCTTATCAGCCAACTTCTGTTGGACGACAATTGGAAATCGGCTGTAGAATCGTGCGTACTAATGGTCGGATTATAGGCCAACAGGCTGTTGGACAACTGTAGTTGGCCGATAATCGTACCGTGTGTGCGGGCCTTTACACAAGTCATTTACCAAATATGGATATTGCTGTATTTGGGTAATGACATCAGCGCTATTCTCGGGAGGGAGGCAGGTAAGTAAACCTGCATTGTCAAGGAGCTATTTTACTGTAACATAAGGTCAGCTTTATAAAAATCATATAAGCCATTGTGCTGTAAGTTTATACAGCAGAGTAGTATACCGAGTTAAGCATCATGTACAATTAGTAATGAATGAACAGATCTGAACCTTTTAACCCTAATAAATAAAAAAGCAATTGAAAGCTAATTACCACAAGAAATACCTACGTTATGAATAAATAAATGATTTGGAATAAGTCACTTCCAACAGTTTCCAGCCACTGAAATACATTTACCACAAGAAAAGCAAAACTGGCACTAGGCAAGGTAGTGCCAACTTGCCAAGTCAATGATAAAACACAGGATTGTGCTCCTGCAATATTAAGTAGGATCAACATTATACAATTAGAAACTCAGATACAACTGTTTGGCTGACTTAGTAAAAGAAAACATATTGAAAGCCATTACCACAAATATAAAGGTTGCAAGGAAAATAAAACATGTAAACAAGGTTGTCCTGCGTCCAGTTTGCAGCTTAAGGAATCGTATATCAGTCTATGTTGACTCAGAATAATCAGAATTTACAGGAGTGTGTTGACTGCAGTTTTTGTATTCCGCTTTAAAGAATATTTTTTTTTGAGAACGGAAGAATGAACAAATTTATGAATGATGTCTTTATAAACTAAAATTCTGCTAATAACCATCTCAGTGCTTATTAAAATAAGGGATTCCAGAAGATCCTGTCCAATAGAGGACCTTAATCTGTTTTTTACATTCTATTACAAAACACTTGTGCAACTTGTCCTGCGACTTGGGACTGCAAAGTCGCATGACAAGTCATACCCCATGATTTCCAATGAGTACCATACATATTTGTGCAACTTTAAGTCGCAGCGACTTCAAAATAGTCCCTGCACTACTTTGGTCCGACTTTGATACAACTTGAAGTCCATAGGCCTCAGGATTACACAGGCATTGCTTCAAGTCGCATCAAAATCACGGCAAAAAAATGTGGCAAAAAAAAGTGTGAAAGGGGCCTTAAGTGCATGCAAGAGTAAGAACTTTTTATACTGCTTAAGGTTTGTATATGTAGCAGACTGCAAGTTATGGTAACAGAATCCTGTAGCAACAAGTAAGAAAATTCACACGTTCTATACATTTCATATCAGCAAGGTATTCATTTTGAAAAAAAATCATGACTGATATGTTTGGTTGAAGGCATGGTTTCTTTAGAACAGGATCATTTTCTTTGAAAGTGTTAGACATTCTGTATATAGCCCTACAGAAAAGACAGTGCACAGTCCACATGTGCTTATCTGCTGCTTGACTGCAAACAGGAACTTTATTATCAGAGCATACAGTACCATGGATTCAGCTACAAACGTAGAAACACTGCCATCTACTGGCTGATGTAGTTGTTTCACTAAATACATGAACAATGTATTCCAACACCCCCACTCAATAACTACTCCTTATATTAGTCACATTTCGGAACTCAATTCTATAATCCTGTTTCTTGTAAGAGCTTTTGTCAAATGCTCTGATCCACTTTTGTTTCTCATGAGTTTGAAGTCTTTGCATCTCATCCCATGAATCTGGCTCTGGTTTTAATGCTACGCGAGCAACATTGGACAGGCGTTTGGCTGGGATGCCTTTATTGCTTTTGGTGGATTTCCTGATTGAAGCCTTTTGTGGCCTGGTTTCTTCTTTTACGGCATTTGGATTTTCTGCATTCATTTCTATTTCTATGTCCATGTGGCCTTCATTTGGCTTAATTTCTTGGTGAGCATCTGCTCCACAAAGCCATGCCAATCATCTATTGTCCTCAAAGGAAATTAGCCTGGCTGCTGTCATCTTCCGAAGGCCACGTTTTCTGAGAGTCTATCCCTAGGGTCATACTCTCGGGTCTGGATGATGTCATTTAGCCCAGTTTGGTGCCTATAATTTGTGCAGCCATATATTCTGGTGAGTGCATTGGATTGATGGTGGGACTCATTGAAGAATTTTGTAGGCATGTTACAGAGAGACTTATATATCACTGAGGAGTGTTAACAGATTGATGAAATATCACTATGCAAGATTAATGTTCATAGATGGACTCCTTGATTTTGATTTTTTATCTTTTAATAACACATATTTTGGTATAGTTTGTACTTTATTACACATTTCACTGTTTCTTAATTTTTAAGCGCTGCACTGTTTTCTACACTTCAGATGCCATTATTTCCCTTTAGCTGCAGTTTTTTTTGTTTTACTCTCAAGGTGAATAAATAATTTTTTGGCATGTGACTCATAGGTCCTGAATCAACACACCATGCCTGCAAAGATGAGGTGCAATTTTGGACTGAAAAACATATTCATTATCTAAAGCAAAATCAGTTTCTTCCTTCAAACTTTTGGCCTTTTGTAGTTTCGTTTGTTTTTTTTTTGCATTTTAGCTTTCCAGATTCTGCAATCTGCCTTTAAATGACCAAGGCATTACAGTGTCGACTCAAAGATCGTAGATACAGTAATTCCTAGCTAGAAACGGCATATCAAAGAACTAATTCTCAAAACAGAGAGGTACTTATACACAGGAAAAAAAAAGCAAACCAGACTCTTCCAACGTAAGACTAATTACCCGGTATTCGGGGCAGCACAAAAAAGTTCGTACTATTATGGAGAAATTCTGGCAACTTTTGGTGGCAGATGATGTATTCTCTAAATATGTAAGGGACCATTCTGAAATAACATTCAAAAGGCCTCAGTCCCTACATGATCAATTGGTCCACAGTCATCATTCTGTCAGGAAAAAACAGCATAGTCCCAAAACTTGTGGCACTACCAGATGTGGCAGATATAATTTCTGCCAATATGTATTGGTTGCAGAACATATCACTCTGCCAAATGGTCAAATATACAGACCAATATTCTCTGCAAATTTCCAATCCATAGGAATTGTTTATTATATGAGATGTGACTGTGGTACATTTTATGCTGGAAAGACGGCACAACCATTTTTCCACCGTATCCGCGATTGCATCTCATTGCTAAACAAGAAAAAAATGGAGACTCCTATAAGTTGCTATTCTGGCTCGTATCATAACTTTAATGCATCTAAAATGAAATTTTTTGCTTTAGAGCACATCCTCCAACATGAAAGGGGGGGAGGGGGGGTGGGGGTTATATTGACAAACTACTACTACAACGTGAAACGAAATGGATATACAACTTATCAGCGACCAGGTATTCTGGGCTTAATGAAGCCATTAGTTACAAACCATTTCTTTAAGTAGTCTTTCCCCAGTAAAAGGCCCTAATGTTCTATGTTGTTGCTTGAATGCATATCATCTGTAGTGGTATAACCACTTCAGATGACTATACATATTTGGAAATGTATTCTGACAAATGATTAAAGTGGTTGTTAAGCCACTTGTATAAAATGCTCCCATTCCCTCTGTATTAGCACAATAAGTTCCCCTGTGCCTGTGTTATAACATATATATACTTATCTGTACTGATATCAAACAGGCTTCCTAGGATCAGCTGTCGTTTTTCTCTCTCCTCTGCTCAGCAAAGCGTTCCTGAGGGTGGGGCCAAGCACTGCTGCTGAGGTCAGCTGGAGAGGAGAGAGAGAGAGAGAGCCATGTGTAGGAAGCTGGTGTGTTATCTATACAGATAAGCATATTTACGATATAACACGATAAAACACGGACACAGGCGAACTTCTTGTTTTAATACACAGGGATAAGGGCTTTAAAAGTTAATTATGAGAGCAGAGACGAAACTCTACGTACTGACAGGGAGAGGAGGGGGAAGAGGGGGAGTTGAAGACAGGCAGAAGAGAATAAGAGAGCTGCTAGCGACAAACTACACAGACCCTGGGCTCTCAGGATCAACTAATATGATAAGGGAGTCAGCACTCGCTTTTAAGCTTCATGCACACAAGACGTTAAAAAAAGTCCTAAAAACGTCAGTAGCTTATCAGTGATTTTTTTCAGCTTTTACCGGCGTTATATTACCGACGTTTTTGCAAGTTTTTCGCATTTTTAAAGGCCCAGCGTTTTTTGGGTTTTTTTTTCCAATTGACCTAAAACGTCCAAAAACGAGGTGCAGGGGGCTGTGTAATGTAAAGGGGTCCAGAGGTGCAGGGGGTTGTTTAATGTAAAGGGGATGCAGAGGAGCAGGGGGCTGTGTAATGTAAAGTGGATGCAGAGGAGCAGGGGGCTGTGTAATGTAAAGGGGCCCAGAGGTGCACGGGGTTGTGTAATGTAAAGGGGATGCAGAGGAACACGGGGCTGTGTAAAGTAAAGGGGCCCAGAGGTGCAGGGGGCTGTGTAATGTAAAGGGGTCCAGAGGTGCAGGGGGTTGTGTAATGTAAAGGGGATGCAGAGGAGCAGGGGGCTGTGTAATGTAAAGGGGTCCAGAGGTGCAGGGGGTTGTGTAATGCAAAGGGGATGCAGAGGAGCAGGGAGCTGTGTAATGTAAATGTGATGCAGAGGAGAAGGGGGCTGTGTAATGTAAAGGAATCCAGATGTGCAGGGGGTTGTGTAATGTAAAGGGGATGTTGAGGAGCACCTCCCAAACCACCCCTCTGCCTACTCTTCCTTAAAGGGCCAGCATTTTTTTGGGTTTTTTTCCAATTGACCTAAAACGTCCAAAAACTAGGTGCAGGGGGCTGTGTAATGTAAAGGGATCCAGAGGTGCAGGGGGTTGTTTAATGTAAAGGGGATGCAGAGGAGCAGGGGGCTGTGTAATGTAAAGGGGATGCAGAGGAGCAGGGGGCTGTGTAATGTAAAGGGGCCCAGAGGTGCACGGGGTTGTGTAATGTAAAGGGGATGCAGAGGAGCACGGGGCTGTGTAAAGTAAAGGGGCCCAGAGGTGCAGGGGGCTGTGTAATGTAAAGGGGTCCAGAGGCGCAGGGGGTTGTGTAATGCAAAGGGGATGCAGAGGAGCAGGGAGCTGTGTAATGTAAATGTGATGCAGAGGAGCAGGGGGCTGTGTAATGTAAAGGAGTTCAGATGTGCAGGGGGTTGTGTAATGTAA
Source organism: Glandirana rugosa (assembly GCA_018402905.1). Lineage (NCBI taxonomy): Eukaryota > Metazoa > Chordata > Amphibia > Anura > Ranidae > Glandirana > Glandirana rugosa. The sequence goes on from BLSH010115851.1 coordinate 1,158,746, forward strand.
AGGGGATGTTGAGGAGCACCTCCCAAACCACCCCTCTGCCTACTCTTCCTACGTGGTAGGTATAGGTAATCGGTATCGGCGACTACCAAAGGTAAAGTAATTGTACTCGGTGGCAAAAAAGTGGTATCAGTGCAATCCTACTGTAAAGAGTTACAGCTATGGTCAACAGATCACAGGGTGCAATCTCAGGCTCCTACAGACTGCCAGTGTATCTGTCTGCTCATACCTTGTAGGGGCAGGCAGTTGTACAATGATAGGAAGTAATTACCATAGTCTCACTAGTGCCCTGGTAGTTCATTGATAACTACAAACCGCCCTCCATAAAAGGCTGTTGGTACTTAATATTAGTAGTTAATATTTTCACTGATCTCTGTTAAAGAATGATGCGGCTGTGTGGGAGTTGCTACTGCCTCACCCACCCCACATACTGTCTCACCCACACCTCATACTGCTTCACCCTACCCCCATAGAGCCTCACCTGCCCCTTATACCACCTCACCCACCCCCCCCCCATACTGCTTCATCTACTTCACATACTACCTCACCCCCTTATCATAGGGGGGTGCAAGTAGCTGGTCTTGCCTAGGGCGCAAAATAGTCTAGCACCGGCCCTGGGAGTGACATACTGTGTGACATCAGTAATCCCCTAATAAAAATTGTCAATATTCCCTCCACACATTTGTGGAAATAGCTGCAGTACTGCTGGGTGCTGAAATGACAACAAGCTGGAAACCTCCGGCAATCTGAATGGAGAAATGTCACCAGCACACCAAGGATTACTCAAAAGGATCCAAAATGAAGGGGCCCTGCGTGGCTCCAAAACGTTGCCATATGTGTACTGTGTGACCATGTAAATAAAGTTTTGGACCCTTCTGAGGAATCCTTGGTGTGCTGGTGACATTTCTCCATTGTTTTAATGTGGACCTGCAGTCTACTATAGCTCCCACTTTGATCTGCATCACCATCAAATGAGTAGCCAATAATATTTCATTTGTAGCAATCCCTTGGTTCTGTACATTATACTTTTTAGTGTTTGTAGTCTACCCTAACGTATGTACATTGTTTTAATCTATTTACCTGTTTGTGCTCTGAATTTGGTTTAACCCCCTTACTGGACAGAATAACATGCCAGATGTAGGATTCTATGACAATATTTTCCATATACATACTTGAGTTGTATATTCTACAAAGTCTTGTTCCTTTTTATAATAGGTTATACTATCAAGACTTTGTCTGTTAGTACTGAAAGCCATACATATTAAGCACAACAATCCTTGGGTTTCTACACAAAAATAACACATTTTTTTGAATTATGCAAGCACCTGGCACAGGGCAAAAGTATACTTTAAGCCCATGGAAACATTAAATATGAGTGGCATCCGATGATGGGTAAATCGGGTGTGCTTTCATAAAGTATAATTTAGTAGTTCTACCAAACAAATGATCTGGTAAACCAAATATACTAGACTGAGATATAGAAGACACATCAGAACATGTGGAAAATGATTCTGCAGATGCAGGAAGCATATCTGAAAGTGAATAGATCCTGAACTTATATAAGCCAAATGCATATCTGTCCACAAAAATACAGATTCTGCAAGTGTGGAAAACCTAAACATGCAGTGTCTCTTGGGGTGTACAGAGGGTGGGCTTCTGCCCACTCACCAATCTGGACAATACCAGGCTCCAGGGAACAGGAGGGGATGGATCCCTGAGCAGTCTCCTGAAGAATCTGTGCTCAGAGAGAGGCTCCCAGTCGCATGCCTTGCAGCACTGGGATTCAGCAGGATCTGCTCTGCTGATGATGAGAGCAACCCCCAAATGTCAGGAAGCTGGCAATGATGGATGCATCCACATACACCCGGCGGATGTTCTCCCTGCTGCCTAGGCCACATCGCAGGCTCTTATTCCTCCAATTATTCGGGTCTCTGCTTGCAGCTGAAGGCTGTAGTCCCAAGACAGCGACTCCTCCCCAAACCAGGCTATACTGTATATCTCTTCTCTCAGCATTCTGCTCTTCCTCCTAGCCGGCTGGAACTTATAGTCCACAATGGTCCGGCTCCAGTGCGAATCCTGGCTCCTTGGACTACATGTCTCATGGTCCTTCACTCTCATGTGAGGTCTTTACCTCCTCTGCCTTCAGGAAATGATGATACAGTGTCCAGGCTGAGGGCTAGGGGAAAGCAGGCTCACTGAAACTGATGTTTTAAAATGCCCCACGATGACACGGGCAATTTAGCCAGCACCTGGCTATATCAGGAATAACAGAACAGGACGTTACAGATTTTACAAATGTAGTGCTTGTACAAGGCTTGTCTGCATATGATAACAGTTTCTAAAGTTGTTGGAGGCATATGTGAATATTAAGTAGATTTGGAGCATTCAGAATCAGTCACACTCTAATGTCTCCTTGTTTCACCACCTAGAACTTCATCTGAACATGCTTGTTCTGACACTCACAGAGAAATTGACATTGCAGATTGTGCAGATGTAGAAATAGCAGAATGTTTTTGCAGGCATAATTATCGTTACCCATTGGTAGCACAATGTACAAATGCTTATGTATAATTTTGTTTAGCATTCTCTAAATGATGTAGGGTGCCCTTTTGTTACAGAGAATTGTGAATGTGAAAGCATAATCTATTTTTCAGTATATTTGATATCATGTTTCACTGTATTCATTCTTCTAAGGTTTATTAATTGTAGATCCTGATTTTTGAACATTTCTGAAAATCATTGATTTTAGAACAATAATATGGTTCTCTATGTGGCTGGAAGAAACTTTCCTTATAGAACGTGGAGATGATTTTAGAACAATAATATGGCTCTCTATGCGGCTGGATGAAACTTTCCCTATAGAACTTGGAGATGATTTTAGAACAATAATATGGCTCTCTAGGTATAATAACAAGATTTTAGTAGAGGTTCAAGATA
>BLSH010115851.1:1176188-1193987 GCA_018402905.1 Glandirana rugosa
TCCTCACCTGTGATCTGTTTGCTTGTAATTAGTGTGTATGTATAAAAGGTCAATGAGTTTCTGGACTCCTGACAGACCCTTGCATCTTTCATCCAGTGCTGCACTGACGTTCCTGGATTCTGAGTCATGGAGAAAGCAAAAGAATTGTCAAAGAATCTGCGGGAAAAGGTAGTTGAACTGTATAAAACAGGAAAGGGATATAAAAAGATATCCAAGGAATTGAGAATGCCAATCAGCAGTGTCCAAACTCTAATCAAGAAGTGAAAAATGAGGGGTGCTGTTGAAACCAAACCAGTCAGGTAGACCAACTAAAATTTCAGCCACAACTGCCAGGAAAATTGTCCAGGATGCAAAGAAAAACCCACAATCAACTTAAGGTGAAATACAGGACTCTCTGAAAACATGTGGTGTGGCTGTTTCAAGATGCACACTAAGGAGGCACTTGAAGAAAGATGGGCTGCATGGTCGAGTCGCCAGAAGAAAGCCATTACTATGCAAATGCCACAAAGTATCCCACTTACAATATGCCAAACAGCACAGAGACAAGCCTCAATCCTTCTGGCACAAAGTCATTTGGAGTGATGAGACCAAAATTGAGCTTTTTGGCCACAACCATAAACGTTACATTTGGAGAGGAGTCAACAAGGCCTATGATGAAAGGTACATCATTCCTACTGTGAAACACGGAGGTGGATCGCTGATGTTTTGGGGATGTGTGAGCCACAAAGGCACAGGAAATTTGTTCAAAATTGATGGCAAGATGAATGCAGTATGTTATCAAAAAATACTGGAGGAACATTTGCATTCATCAGCCAGGAAGCTGCGCTTGGGACGTACTTGGACATTCCAACATGACAATGATCCAAAACACAAGGCCAAGTCGACCATTCATTGGCTACAGCAGAATAAAGTGAAGGTTCTGGAGTGGCCATCTCAGTCTCCTGACCTCAATATCATTGAGCCACTCTGGGGAGATCTCAAACGTGCAGTCCATGCAAGACAGCCCAAGAATTTCAAGGAATTGGAGGCTTTTTGCCAAGAGGAATGGGCAGCTGTACCATCTGAGAAGATAAAGAGCCTCATCCACAAATACCACAAAATACTTTACGCTGTCATTGATTTTAAAGGGGGCAATACACGGTATTAAGAACTGGGGTATGTAAACTTTTGATCAGGGTCATTTGGGTAGTTTCTGTTGTCATCATGTTTTAAAAAGAGTAAACACAGTTGATTGATATTATATATATATATAATTTTTTTTTTGGTTGAACTAGATAGTCAGGTTGAAAAAAGACACGTCTATCTATGTAACTATTACATGAAAGTAAGGCTAATATTATAACTTAGATTACAAAATCCTCCGTTTTACTCAAATTAGTTGATACAAAAATGTATACACCCCACAACAACAACTACTTCATCTAGTATTTTGTATGACCTCCATGATTTGTAAGGACAGCACCAAGTCCTCTAGAATGGAATGAACAAGTTGGCGACATATTGCAACATCTATCTTTTTCCATTCTTCAAGAACAACCTTTTTAAGAGCCTGTATGCTGGATGGAGAGTCTCTTCAGAATTCCCCATAGGTGTTCGATTGGGTTCAGATTAGGAGACATACTTGGCCACTGAATCACTTTCACCTTGTTCTTCTTCAGAGATGCAACAGTGGCCTGAGATGTGTGCTCTGGATCATTGTTATATCGGAAAAGTGCACGACGACCAAGGGCACGGAATGATAGTAGCATCTTCTCTTTCAATATAGAGCAGTACATTTATCAACTAATGATACCATCAATAAAATGCACCTCCCCGACACCAGCAGCACTCATACAGCCCCACAGAAGACACTGCCACAACCATGTTTTTCTGTAGGCACCATGCATTTTTCTTTGTACTCCTCACCTTCGCGACGCCATACAGTTTTGTAGCCATCGATTCCAAAAACATTTATCTTGGTCTCATCACTTCAGAGTACAGAGTCCCAGTAGTCTTTAGTGTTTTCAGCATGGCCCCGGCAAATTCTAGATGGGCTTTTTTATGCATGGGCTATAACCACTACCCACCCAGCCACTGCATATATACGGCCAGGTGGGCGCTTCCTCCTTCTGAGTGGACATTCAGGAACGTCCTTCAGAAGGAGTGGGATTGCGCGGCCATGTGCCCGCGCAGCTGCGCGATCCCGATGAGCTTGTGTCACCCGGACACAATGTATCTCAGATCAGCAGGAGGGCTCTGTGATTAGCCCTTCTGATCAGATGATGGCTGTGTCCAATCACAGCCATCATGTGATGTAAACAGAAAGCCGGTTGCTAGGCGATCGGTTCTCCCTCTCCTCAAACGGAAGTTGTCAGTGAGGAGAGGGAGAGCGGATCGCTGCAGCCGGCGGTGATCAGTGTGCACGATCTGTTTTTTACAGCTGTTTACACACTCATCACTGTCCCAGTGTCCCCCCACAGTATCTCCCCACAAAGTGTCACCCCACGCATGTCCTTAGTGTCCCCACACTTGCCCCCTCCCACAGTGACACCCCACAGTGTCCCCACACATGTCCCCACACAATAAAAACACCTGTCCCACATATGTCCCAGTAAAATCATCTGTCCCAATGATCATCTGCACACACATGTCCATGTGATCATCTGCGCACATCTCTCTGTGATTACACAAACCAATTATTATACACTTATTCAGATTTTTTTTTTTACCAAAGACATGTAGCAGAATACATTTTAGCATAAATTTATGCCAAAATTTGATTTTATTGAATTACTTTTAAAACAGAAAGTAGAAAATATTGTTTTTTTTTTCATATTTTGCGCTCTTTTTTTGCTTATAACGCAAAAAAATAAAAAACACAGTGGTGATTAAATACCACCAAAATAAAAAGCTCTATTTGTGTGAACAAAATGATAAGAATTTTATTTGGGTACAGTGTAGCATGACCGCGCAATTCTCATTGAATGTGCGAGAGCACAGAAAGCTGAAAATTGGTCTGGGAAGGAAGGGGGTGAAAGTGCCCAGTATTGAAGTGGTTAAGAGAGGCTTCCTTCGTGGACGACACCCATGCATACCATTCCTCTGCAGTGTACACCATATTGTGTCATGGGAAACAATCACCCCAGTTTGGTTTTCTACTTCTTTAGCTAACTGCAGCAAATTGCATGGCAATTTTCTTCAACCTTTCTCATCAGAAGATGCTCCTATGGCGGTGTTAACTTCTGTGGACGACTGGACGTCTCTTAGAGATGGTTGCAGTTCCATCTTTGTTAAATTTTTGTATCACTTTTGCTACAGTATTCTGACAGATAAGTATTTAAGGCAGCCTACATCCAACCCATTGCTGAAATGTCAATGGGTAGTCGCACCAAATATTGATTTGATTGACATTTTTCTTCTTTTTGCTAACTTTGTATTTTTTAAAGTGAAATATATATATATATATATATATATATATATATATATATATATATATATATATATATATATATATTTGAAAGCTTTCTTACTTTACAGCAATTCTTTACACCCACCTAAAACCTTTGCATAGTATTATATATGACACTGCACTACTCTATAGAAATAAATGGCTTTTTTTTTTTTTATGCACGATGATTGCTTATATGGCCAGGTAACCAATGCAGCCATCATATTAAAGACTGATAAAACACCACAAAATTCCTTTTTAGATAAGTATTATTGTTGCTTATATTGTATTTAGCTCTGTTCTATGTACCAGAATTAAAAAATATCTTAATGGCAGCGCTTGAATAAGGGATATTCAGGACAGTATTTGGACTTCAATTACACTTAAAGTGACACTAAAGAATATCCTTAGTTTCAAAAATAATCCACATACATCCCTTACTTAAAAGCATTCTAGTCTGTTTTTTATGAAATTGTTTCTTACGGTGTTTTTCTGCCTACTTGCAACATCATCAGTGAGCTCCTGAACCCCTCATTTTTTCCTCTCACTTCTGTTTGTTTGGAACAAGTGGTACATGTTAGTTGTGATCATGTGCACTGCTCAATAGGCACTGCAAATGTCAGCTATGTTCCTACATACAATGGGACCATGGAGTACAAACATAGCCATCTTTTAACAAGAAGTCAGATCACGGAAGCAAAAAAAGGAATTTGGAGATTTGGAGCAGGCTGAGAGTAAGTGAAGGTACTTTCTTGCGTTAAGAATACATTCTTGAATAGATTTTTTTTTTACTTTAGTGTCACTTTAAAATGTATACACTTAATTATCTTATCTGCAGATTCTGCCACATTGATTCATTGACAAACTTCCTATATGTCCTAAAGACTTGGACTCCCACGTGAGTTCGCAGGTCTAGCTACATGCCACACCTATTGTAAGTGAATATCACTATTCTTTTTTTTTTTTTTTTTTACAATTTCTCTTTATTCATTTCTTTTAAACACACAAACAAGCAAGACACAACAAAACACCATACACATAAGGCCCTTTTCACACACACGGACCGTTTGTCCGTTTTTCATCCATCCGTTGATGGATGAAAAACGGACATCAATGCATCTCTATGGAAAAACGGATGACAACTGATGATCATGTATTTGCATCCGTTTTCATCCGCTTCCGTCAGCATCCGTTTTTTTGAACGGATGAAAGTCCTATTTTTCATCCATCAAAAAAACGGATCGGACGAAAAACAGATGTAAACTGACGAACGGTCAGTTTTTCATCCGTTTTTGCATTGGTAGTGGATGTAAAAAAAAAACTGATGAAAAACTGATGACCACGAATGAAAAAACGGATGAAAAAAACGGATAAAAAAAACTGATGAAAAACGGATGAACTGATAAACTGATCCGTGTGTGTGAAAGGACCCTAAGACTAAAATATTAATATAGGTTCATTATCCAATCACCAAGGGAAATTCCACACATGCCTCCAGTCTTCCATGTCTAAATTTGGTATGTCTTGCACCCACCTAGTCCTCAGACCCTTCAATGGCGGGAGGGAAGTCAAGACGAGATGGGAATACAGTCTCGAGGTGGTCCTCTGCAAGCATTCGGATCTAAGTACTGCCTCTGGAGTAGATTGTATAATTATTAAGCCATCCCGTGGAAACTGAACATGGACAACATGAGAAAGCTGAAAATATCTAAATAGATGGGAGCCAGGTTAATGAAAAGAGGTGTGTGTAAACCTGATCACCTGGGAAAGTAGTCTGATATTACACTTAGTCCATGCTATAGGCTCTGGTAATTTATAAAATTGAGAGAGGGAAAGATTTAACCATAAAGGAGCATTTGGGGAAATTGCATCTTTAGAGTAGTGCTCTCATTTAAGACCGGCCTCCCAAGCTTGAATAGTATTGGTCATTGAGGAGGTCAGATGGTAGGGAGCCCTACGTCTCCTAAATACAAGGACCTTAAGAGCTTATATAGACCCTAACAGCACGGCTTCCAGCCGGGTGGAAGAGTTATATAAATCTGGACTCAACCACCATGCTACCGTGACCAACTGGGTAGCTAAAAATTATTTATATAAGTCTGGAAAAGCTGAGGGGGAGCAAGGTCTTTGCTCTATTAATAGCAGAATTGGGTCTAAAAGATGTATGTAGAGAGCGACATGGTATTGAGAAATGTTATTCTTGCCACTCAGCTACACATGACGGTCTCTCCCGAATAGACATGGGTCTATGCAATGATGCTATGTTACTGCATGCATCATTACTGTCTGATCATTCTCCATTCTGGGTGACATTGGCGGGTATTAATCTGGACCCTTGTCCATTGTGGAGGCTGAATCCTTTTTGGCTGACTCTGTTTCCATCTGCGTAATGGTATACACAAGGAGCTGAGGGAATTTATCCATTACAATGCTCTGACGGCCAGTGCCGCGTTGGTATGGGACTCCCTCAAGGCCTTCCTAAGAGGATCGCTGATTAGGCAGATTACAGGGGTCAAGCGTAAGTCAAGAGAGTGGGAAGACACAATACGGGCTGACCTTCAGGATAGAGAGAGGAAGATGATAGCTAATCCCACTCACGCACCAGGGCGGAGTGGAATGAGGCTCATTCACTCTATAACTCAGTGCTTAGGACAGCTGCTGAAAAGAAACAATATTTCTTCCAGCAGGAATATTTTGAGGAAGGTGAAAATACGGGCCATATGTTGGCACTTATTGCCAAATCACAGAGAGCAACCTCAACGATAACGGCCATCAAATCTGACTATGGGGATATAGCCACATCCACACCAGACATATTCACTGCATTCCATAACTTCTACTCTGATTTATATTACTCCAAGACTCAGACTATGGCAGATGACTTGCAGGGTTTTCTGGAGGGGTGTCCTATACCACGGGTGTCAGATGAGGACAGGGTGGCGCTGAACTCTCCGATCACTCTAGAGGAGTTGACTGATGCACTGGCGGGGGCTCGGAAGCACAAATCTCCGGGATCTGCTGGTCTGCCGGCAGAGGTATATTCACGGTATTGGGGAGTCCTCTTACCCGTGCTGCTGAAAACCTTTGTTGAGGAAGCTGAGGGGGGTAGATTGACAGATACCATGAATGAGGCCGTTATAGTGGTGATCCTGAAGCTGGGAAAGGACACGCTTTATCCTGATTCGTATAGGTCCATCTCTTTGTTGAATTTGGATATCAGACACCTGTTCCTTAACCTGCAGATCTCCATAGTTAATCCAGGGGGTAGGGCCATACTCTCGCTGGACACTGCCAAAGCGTTCAATAGCGTGGAATGGCCCTACCTCAGGGAGATCCTGGAGAGATTTGGCTTGGGGGATTAGTTTATCGGGTGGGGGCGGACTCTGTATTCGGCACCCATGGCTAGAATACGAATTAACAACACTTTGTCACCCCTATCATCCTACGTAGGGGCACTCGGCAGGGGTGCCCGTTGTCCCCCCTACCCTTTGCCCTAGCGGTGGAGCCTTTGGCCATCATGATACGTAATAGGATAGACATAGTGGGCTTCCGCAGGGGACCACTGGAGGACAAGATATCGCTATACGCGGATGAGGCATTGTTATATCTTGGCGATACAGATCAATCCCTTAGAGCTGTAATGCAGCTAATAGTAAATTTTGGCCGATTCTATGGATTCACCATTAATTGGTCAAAGTCGATTGTCATGCCTGTAGACCCCTTGCTGACTGCCCTACTGAGGGACGCAGGACAAATCACGGTTGCAAGTTCATTCAGGTATTTAGGAGTCGTGGTTACCCCTGAGCCAACTGAATATCTTCGCTTAAACTTGAAACCCTTACTGGCTAGGCAGAAAGATAAATGTCAGACTTGGTGTAAACTTCCCCTCTCAGTGGTGGGGAGGGTTAATTTAATCAAGATGATATGGGCCCCACAGCTCCTGTATCTTCTTCATAACTCCCCAATGTGGATATCCAACCATTGGTTTAATTCCATAGATTCCCAGTTTAGAGACCTTATATGGAAGAAGAAGAGAGCCCGAATCTGTCTTTCGACTTTACAATATGGGAAGGACCGAGGGGGCTTGGCGGTCCCACATACTAAAACATACTTCCTAGCTTCGCAACTACAACAGATGGTGGGCTGGGGCATAGTGGATAATCTAGATCCCATTGTGCGACTACTAACTAGAATGAACCCTGGGCTGACAGCCGACTCTCATCTGGAAATGGACCTACCTGCTATCCCGACCTCAGCTCCGACAGCGGACCTTCTTAAAAGGGTGTGAAAGGCAGCCAGGGAAGCATTAGCGGTGGACGGACCCCTCTGTTTTACCCCGGGTTGGGATAACCCATGTTATCCCGAACTAAATAAATTGGAGGGCTTCTCTGGCTGGAGGTGTGGGGGTGTCTGGTTCTTCTCCAAACTTTATTGAGGAGAGGGCCTGAAATCTTTCGCACAGTTATGCCAGAAATTCCACTTATCCTCTAAACAATTTTATCAATACCTTCAACTGCGCCATGCCTTGCAAGCCTAAGAACGAACTGATAACCTAGTAACTACAACATCCCCTTTACTGACTGAGACCATTAAAACAACAGTTAAAAGAGGTCTGATCTCTAGAATATACTCAACACTTCTAATATCACTACAGGACTGCACAGAATTTAGATGCAAGGCACAATGGGTTGCAGACCTGGGAGGGATAGATGCTGATTAGTGGGATATGGTGCTGGAATCGATCCTGGCGGTGTTGGTATTAGCCTCCCATAAATTATCTCAGTTATTTATCCTTCATAGGGCATATCGTACGCCCGTCAAGCTTCATGAATAGGATCTGAGGGAATCTCCCTTATGCCCGAAATGTAAAGCACACCCGGGGGATTTTATCCATATGATTTGGAGATGCCGAAGCTTAATCGCTATTGGGAGGAGATTACGCAGGTTATATCATATTTAATCCAGTTGCCCATGTCTTTCACCCCCCCTGGTGTGCTTGCTGGGGGCAATAGATCTTGAAACATACCAAATGAGCACTTATATTATGATCACAAGATTGTTATATTTAGCAAGAAAACTAATAGCTAGATACTGGATGGCATCTGCCACCCCTACTAAGACAGTGGATAGCATATGTCAACTCCTTGCTCCCCAGGGAGCAACTGGCCTACTCCCATAGGAATGCTCCTCAAAAATTTAACTCAATTTGGCAAGCCTGGTTGGAGGACAACAGGCTTGCGCCGCCTCAGCTAATTGTGGACAGACTGTTAAGACTCTAACTGATCTAGAGTCAACAAGTTATAAGCCTTTGGTTTTCTTTTGTGTTTTTGTTTTTATTTTTACTATGTTGTTCCGGTTGTCTGACGGGAATATCGAACTAAGACAAAGTCCATATGTTTTATCGGTTTGTATCATCTTATTAAACGGGACACGTCTTGACTGGTACAGAGTTATGGCTTTCAGTATATGACAATCTATACAGGTTGATCCGAAATAACTGACAGTGGAGGACAGGGAGAGGAGAGAATGGATATGTCAAATGTTAGCTACAGGTAAAATATGTGGGTGATGTTTATATGTCTACTTCAGGATGTGATACCTGTACTGTAAACATAGCACTCCATTGTTGTACCATAAGGAATGTTTTCATGATTTTACTGATAACTCAATAAAAACATTTTGATTGAGAAAAAAAAAAGTCTGGGAAAGCTAAGCCGCCGTGATCACAAGGGCACGTCAGTGTGGTTAGTTTATATCTGGGGTTCTTTGATCCCAATAAAAAGGATGAGAAAAGTTGGTTTAAGGAAGCATGTTGGTTTAAGGGGAATGTCTAAAAAGATACATACATTTTGGTATAATTTTCACTTTTAAAAGCTTGATATGTCACATTAGAGATAATGGTAGAGACTTCCACGCTTTCAGCTTTGACACAATATCTCCTAAGATCAGAGTCAAATTCAGGGAAGTAAATTCAGATGCTTGGCGAGAGATTGCAACTCCTAGGTACTTAAAGTTCTCTACCCACTGCAATATCATTCGGGGCCATGTTGCGGGCCTCAATATCTATTGAGAACAGCAAGGACTTAGTCCAGTTTACCTTCAGCCCAGTGACAGTTATATAAGAATAAAAATCCAGTATCTGTAAAGCCCCCTGGAGTGAGGGTCCGGCATTGTTCAAAAACAATAGAAGATTCGCATATAGGGCTACCCTTTCCTCCAGCCAGCCAATCCACAATCCCTTAATATTGGGGGAAGTACGGAGGGCCCCTGCAACAGATTCCATAGCAATGGAGAAGAGGGTTGGGGACAAAAGGCAGCCTTGCCGAGTTCCCCTAAAGAATATCACTATTCTTAATGAAGGTTCATTGGCTAAATTCACCTTTAGGAAAACATAATAAATGCAAATATTTTTTCTGGAAAAAATGTGCACTTATTATTTTTCTCCAAGGAGTCTGCAAAGCATTGTAGCCGCAATCAGGGGTTGCTGTTAAAAAGATGGAGTATGAATGGAGTATGAGGGCACTCATTAGAGAACTACAAGCTGCCTTCGTCGGTGCCAGGTGGGACTTGTTGTTTTTTCACTTTCAGATCTCTGAATGAATGACGTGGATGTGCAGGTGAAGTCCCGCACAGACACAACTATTTAAATTTGACAGTGGCTGCAGGGGGAGGAACCCTTGCCCGCTGTCATGGGGGTGGAGGGGATCAGAAGGTAGGGGGAAGATATGCTGGAACATGTTACACCCTAAATACAGGTGTAACATGTAAAATGTTTCAAAAGATGAGTGTATCCTTCATTGCCGGGACAAGGTGATCCAGCGCCCAGGGCAAAGATGCCAAACTGCCCATTCATGATGTCTGCCTCCCCCACCATTTATGATGTGTACATTTAGGAGATCCTATGCCCAGCAGTCGCTCACTTGTCAAAATCACTGCAGCTGCCACTACTTCTGTGAGCCTAGTAAGAGAAGGAAGGCACCCCATCCCTACAGTAAGCCATTGTGCCTTGGGCTTCTTGCCCACCCATTGTTCTGGCCCTGGTATCCCTTAACATGAACAGAAAAGAATGGGACTCTCCTCCTGCAACAGAAGGAATGAGATTTCACGGCAGGAGATGAGGACTTTCATGCAGGAATGGAACTTTCATGGTAAGGAGATCTATGGAGTCCCCAGGAGATAAAGGTATTCAGCCCACAAGCATCCATTACAAAAATAAGGTTTTTGGGTGAAATGATTCTTTATAACATTCAGCCATGACCTTCCACTGCCCTCAGCATTCATGGCCTCATCCAGGCATTATGCATCTTAACAGCAATCCAAAAAATAATCCACTTCTTATCTTTCCATATTCCTGAACATTGTGGATTGTAGGTTTTTCTGATAAAAAAAGAAAAAAAAACAGTGCCTGTATTAATTTAAATTGAAAAAAAAAGATGTTTACAGTGAAGAGTTTGACAGTTCGGCTCATCAGCTTGAATCAACTTGCATTTAAACCTGATAAACTATGACACAAGTTTGACCTGTCTAGATGGAAAGGTAAGTCGCTGGTGGGATTGTACATCTACATGTGGGTCAGGTTAATCGGAGATCCTTTCAAACATATTTGGCTGCTTTGTGAAAGAAAAGTTTCTATTTTCTGCTCTTTTAATAAGTTCAGACAGGCTGAAAGTGCTGTGCCCTAGAGCATAAAGCTTACTAAAAGACAAGCTTTTAAAGTGTGGAAACATCACTCACATTTGCGGTTTGATGGAGAAAAAAAATCTAAAAATAATTTCAAACCTGTCTGTTGTTCATACAGGTGTAGAGGAAAAAAAAAAAGATAATATTTTAGATGTCTTCAGACGTCGAGATAATTTACCAGACAAGTCTAGCAGTTTTATATAACTCATTAACAGTCAGAGGCAGCGCCACTCATACAATCTAAAAACACCATTTATTTAAAGATCAGCAAACACATTTTAGGTCAACCCAGGACTCCACTTAACTGAGAAAGCCAACATATCTAAAATAAAGGTTTCTTTACCGGCAAACAAGTGAAATGTCCACAAACAAACTGTCTTTTACTTCAGTTCTCATATTCTGCTTCCTTTTATACAGCCGTAGGCCATAACTTCCCTCAAGTGATTAAATGGTTTATGAGTTTGTGATGGGGAAACTCTGTTAAAGCTTCAAACATTGACAAACTGTGACTAAGCACCTGACTAAAGCCGGCCCATAGCATTTTATTTTGGCTCCGAAGCACTAAAATCTTATTCCCCTCAGAACAGCAAACACTTTTATGAGAAAGGCTTCTTTACCGCTTTTCTGATCTTTTGAAGACCTTTCCCTGTGAGGCGAACTGTTCCACTCAGCACTTCTGTAATGGTCATCAGGCCGTAAGAAATATTATGTCCTTATCCTGTAATCATGGCATGGCTTCTGAAATAAAGTTTTAAAAAAACGAGAAGATTAAGGATTTTTGTGCTTGCACAGTTCTCTTTTCATCAAGAAAAAAATCATCCAGGAAATGAAAGACCTTGAATTTAATAACACTAACCTTTCATAGAAAAATAGGATTAAGAACATGAAATATTCAAAGTAAATTGCCATACCACTGACCATCTAAGGCCACAGAAGCAATAAAATGGAGTCACCCGGCTATGAAATAACAGGCGCACCGTTTCTAACATTGGTGTGATAATTGAAGATAAATTTAATAGCTTAAAGCGTCAGCACAGAAATGTGAATAGAAGAGTAATAAACCTCTGTATGGTGTGCAAGTTAATTTCAAGCTAAGAAAAACAGGGATTAGAAGAGGAAGGTCAATGTATTATACTCAATCGTTACCTTTGGTTACAATATGTTAGACATGGCTGATAAGGTTATCTCACTTTGGTTTGATGGCTGAACTCCTCATTTTACTTGAAAGAGTCAAAAATGGATCTTAAAATTGAATAAACCAGTTTAAAATCAAAAAGTCCAACATTCCGAGATAAACATAAATTATTTTTCTTTTTTTTTGTCTGAGGACTATACAGTGGAACCTTGCAGCTTAGGGGACATTTTTAGAGCCCATGCACACCAGATGCCTATTCTGGCACAGTCCCACCACATGACAAAACAAAGTGCCTTGTCTCCTGTGTGCCCGATTAACACTTTTGCATTGAGGTGTGCAGGCAAAGTACGCTGAAAAAAAAAATGCATGCACTACTTTATTTCAGTGCAGCACAGGGCAGAGCAAGTCACTGCCTCACAATACGAAGTGGCCAATTGAGCTTTATGAAATGTCTGTCACATTTCAATAAAGTTATTTAAAAAAAAAAAAAAAAAGCAACAGTGGCTGGTGTGAATGGATTCTAAAGCAGTACTATAGTCACATTCATTAAATTATTTATTTATTTCAGGTACTTATATAGTGCTGTCAGTTTACGCAGCGCTTTACATATTTATTGTACATTCACATCAGTCCCTACCATCAAGGAGCTTACACTCTAAGGTCCCTAACTCACATTCATACATATACTAGGACCAATTTAGACAGGATCTAATTTACCTACCAGCATGTCTTTGGAGTGTGGGAGGAAACCGGAGTACCCAGAGGAAACCCACGGAGGCACAGGAAAAACATGCAAACTCCATGCAGGTAGTGGCATGGTCGGGATTTGAACCAGCAACCCTTTTGCTGCTAGGCGAGACTGCTATCCACTACACCACTGTGCTGTCCACAATTAAGTATTAATAAGTAGCATTAGTCACAGATTCAGAACTATGTATTAGTATTGTTAAAATATATTTTCCTACGTTGAATGTGTGCATTTCCTCAGTCCATCCATGTAGCTGCAGTTGCTGTTTGGTAGCATTTCTGCCGTCTCATAACAGCCAACACAGGAATTTATACAGCTTCCTGCTGATTGCAAAACTGCATCTCACATGGTACTTTGCAGTGCCCTCAGTCACTGAACTGCTGTTCCATCTGAACCAGAATGAAAGAACTGATCCCCAGCACCCTTTAGATGTGCATGTTACAGGGGTGGGAGCTAGCCACAGGAGGGTGAAGACTTCAGCTATGCAGACTTTAATTATGCTGTCTACACAACAGTTACAGCACAGCTAAAGGAGGAACATGCGTTCCTATAGCAATGCTGGATATGTGTTTTTTCACTCAGACTCATCTCTCTACTGGTCTACTCTCCATGCATCTGAAAAGGGGCCCCAAAGGGAGATACTGAGTGAACAGAATGACTGAGGCATAAATAAAATGAATGCAGTGACAAAATAAAACACTTGATATTTGAAACTTGAAGCATATATGACATTTTTGTTTTCATATTTTTAGTTTAGTTACACTTGAATTGCTATTCCCATAAGATGAGCAGTATAGATTCACATCTATATGCTTATTTGAATAAATGTGACTGAGAAATTACCACAATGCAAGCTTGATGTCCACTTATCTTACACTAAGGGAAATCCTCCAAAGAGTAAACTTACAGGGCGATATACCTTTCCTTATTATATCCAAAATTATTTGGTCTACACGACTGGTTACAAATCCGAAAACTTGAAAAATAAATAAATAAGGTGATAATTGCTGTTTATGTTTTATGCTGATGTAGCCAGGAGCGATATACGCATATACATTACTGTAATCAGGAGAAATTGTGCAGTTTTGCCGTTGGGAGCTGTTTCCCCCTAGTGCTGAGTTTGGTGCTGAACTGATGTATTCTTAAGACAGAGCAAAGCATCTAGCTGAGTTATCGGGAACTACAACTACCAGATGGCTGATAGAGAGGAACAGACTGCTGGGAGAAGCTATAAGAGGGATGGATTGACGCCCCCAGCGTGAATCTGAGTGCAGGGACTCTGTTACGGTGTATGCTGCAGCTGAATCGTGGCCTACACCAGCAAAACTGTACAGTGGATATTAAGAGGGATATCAGCTGATAGCATACCTTCACTGTTCGATGGCAGCCTGGAAGCCGCTCCTATTCCATCTATCCTGCAGTGACAGCATATTCGTGTGAGCCGTAGAGCGGTGCAGCAGAGGCCGGACACCATCCCCTGAGCCACGTTCCTGAGAGAAGCCATCTTCATCATCATCATCATTATTATCCCCTGTTCCAGTGTAGTGAGCGGGCAATAGCCCAACCCTATAGACACTGTATATAGACACCATTGCTTCTTGCACCAGTTATCATCCTTAGTGCTAAGAGCCTAGGCCTAATCTCAAAGACACTATATACAAACATTGTTATCATCCATCACCCTGCTTCTACTTGTAGTTCTACACAGGGAAACTTCTTTAAGTCAGCGATTATTGTGCTTTCTTCTACAGTTTATTCAACACAGGAAGATTTGCTTCTTTGCTTACTCCCAATCAATTGATTCAAGTTGTTTTGCTCTGCAATTTAGAAACTGCATGCAATTGTTTACAAAGGGCTAGCTAAAGATCAACTGGATTGCGTCACAATTAATAAAAGGCTACTCTTTATCTTCCCCCTCACTACAGGGATTTGTTCTACTGAGCTTATACAGTATAGCTAAAATTCACCAAGAACTCTCTGAAACAGCTGGTAGAATCTCAATACAGTTTCTTACTGTCAATGTTCTAACTCTATATTTACTGTTCTGCATCTGTGTGCTGAGGAGGAGGAGAGCGGGCCTGACACAAACCAGAGTCATTTCTCTGCCCTCCTGTTACCTGTTCACATTGTTTGCACTTTGATAATAGTGTTGCCCCTGCGTTACTATGCTTAAATAAATGAAATAAGAATTGGTTTAAACATGTACCGTATATACTCAGGTATAAGCCGACCCGAATATAAGCCGAGGCACCTAATTTTTCCACTAAAAAACTGGGAAAACTTATTGACTCGAGTATAAGCCTAGGGTGGGAAATGCAGCAGCTACTGATAAATTTCAAAAATAAAAATAGATACCAATAAAATTACATGAATTGAGGCATAAGTAGGTTAAATGTTTTTGAATATTTATTTCAAAGAAAAACAGTAAACTAGCTCTGTAAGTGGAAAAGGGGGTCAACAAAAACAATATGGTATCAAAAATACCGTAACTTTAAAAGTACAACAACCTTAGCTCAATCAGCAACCAAGTTAAAACACAAGAGTAAAAATCCTTCAAAACTGGAGTTCTCCTCCTCATCATCTGTATGTCCAAACAGAGCTTCAGCTTCAGCTGGTTTGAGGTTATCAGCATAGACAATGTTGTCATCATCACTGAGTTTGCAGTCATCACCATCACTGCTGTCGTTCTCATACAAGGAGCTGTCTTCACTACCATCCATAGCATTACTAATGCCACATTTCTTGAAGGCGCGTTGCACCAGGTCCTCTGGAATCTGTTCACATGCATCACGGACCCACTGTGCTATCAAGTCTATGTCAGGCTTCCTCAGATTTCCAACTTTTGTCAGTCGAGCTTGACCAGATGACATCCATTCATGCCACATCTTTCGCACACGGTCTTTGAAAGGTTTATTTAAACACATATCTAGGGGCTGCAATACAGATGTAAGCCCACCTGGAATAATGGCCAAAGTAACTTGAGAAGACTTTGCCAATTTTTTTATGTCATCAGATGTGTGGGCTCTGAACATATCCCAAACTAACAATGATGTTTTTTTCTTTAAGGCTGTTCCTGGTCATCCGTTCCAAATTTCTTCCAGCCATTTTTTTGCTCCATCTTCATCCATCCAGCCTTTAACCTCCCTGACGGTAATCCCGACTGTGGCTCGGGGTGGAATTTCAGTACCATTAGCGGAAACCCCGAGCCACACTCGGGATTGCATCGCTGGATCCAGGCAATGTTACTCACCTTGTCCCCTGGATCCAGCGATGTCCTCCCGCGGTGTCAGCGTGTCTGTTTTCCGCCCGATGCCTCTGTGTGCCAGGCTCCATTCCCTGCGAGTGTCGCGTCACACGGGGACGGAGCCCGGCGGGAAATTCAAATAGTGAAACACACAGTATACATACAGTACACTGTAATCTTACAGATTACATTACAGTATGAAATCATTTCATATCCCCTTTGTCCCTAGTGGTTTGCTCAGTGCCCTGCATGCACCTTTATATTATAGATGTCATTCTTTCTGCCTGGAAACTTGACAATGTCCATAGCAACCAAAAAGTGTCCCTTTACGTCAAAAGTGTTTTTTGATCAGCTAGAAAACACAGATAGTAAATAAGAATCATTTGCAGAATTGAGTGATACTGATTTTTGGGGAAATTTATCATCAGAAACTGAAAGTGGCGACAGAGACAATTCTGCAACTGAGCAAATTTTAGCGTTTTTGGTTTGATTACATTATTGAATACATTTTATCACTATTATATTATTATATTTGATAATTATTTATAGCTATTTATTATATTATAAGTTATGATTTCATGTTTCAAACTTTATCATACCCGGGGGGTCTACTAGACTCTTGTTTGGACAGATTTAAGTGAGTTATTCCTCAGAATTACAGGCCTACAATATAAAACGCCAAATTTCCATGCAAAATAATCATACCGCTTTCAGCACCAAAAATCTGACATAATCATACCGCCAGGGAGGTTAATGTGTGCGCGATTCGTGGTGGGAATTTGACCTTTTTAGGCAAGCTCTTTCTTTTAAAAATAATGACAGGCCGCAGCTTAGTTCCATTAGCCAAACATGACAGAACGTCTGTTAAATGTTTTTTTTCATTTCCTGTGGTTCTTAGTAAAATAGTTTTGTCTCCCAAACTTGACAGTTCTGTTGCTTGGAAGATCAAAGGTCATAGGCGTTTCATCCATATTCCCAATATCTCCCAGGTCATAGTTATGGATCCTTCTTTGTTTATGATGAATGAATGGAATTACATCACTTTTTTATCAAGGTCTTTTGGCAACTTCTGTGAAATCTTTTTTCTTTGCCGCAAACATAGGGCAAGCCTATTCATGTAGCGGGTACACCATCCTGCTGACGCAACAAAATGTTCAATGCCTGGTGCTTTAAATTTGTCATCCTTAGCCATTTGAAGGGCACGTAAGCGAATTCCCATGTGTGTTATGCAGTAACCATTTTGACGACACTCCTAACCCATTTATACAATTCAGTCTCTAGAGCCCCATATGAAGTCGTTAAACCACGTCAAGCTTTTTTTGCCTTTGGAATCTTCTCCAAGTCAGCTTTCATTTTCCGCCACTCCCTCACTTGTTTTTCATCAACACAAAATTCCCTACTTGCAATACTGTTATTGCTTTCTTCTGCACTTGACACAACCTTAAGTTTGAAACCAGCTTCGCATGACATTTTTGTTTTGGTCCAGGATTAAAAGTACCGATATTGGGATCCATTTCTAACAGGAAAAAAAAAGAATTTTTAGGATGGGGGGGGGGGGGGGGGGC
>BLSH010115851.1:1203346-1213803 GCA_018402905.1 Glandirana rugosa
AAACCATGTTACCAGGCTACCTCCTCCTACTCCTCTACCACCGCCACTTCCACCTACACTGCCACGGTCACGGCCTAGTCAACCTCTAGGCTCCTACTCCACATCCACCCCCCTTCCCATTTTTTTACTTGATTTTAATTTATTTTCCCTATCCCCATTTATTTGTAGGGCACTTGCCCTAGTTTGAAGATGATTTTAGAACAGTTATATGGCTTCTACCATTAATTAATACTTTTCAGACACAGTTTGAAGATGATCCACATTCACCTCCATTTTTGCTTTTTTTATGTTTTTATTTTTTTTAAATATTTACAGTTATTTCCCTGGCCCCATTTTTTTGTAGGGCACTTGCCCTACCCTTACCCCCATTTTACTTCCTTTTGCAGCCCTCTAGGGCTTTCCAGGACTTTGTTACAGCCATTTTTGTGCCTAAAAGTTCGGGTCCCCATTGATTTCAATGGGGTTCGTTGTCCGTGCGATCGTTCGGGTTCCGTCCGGACCCGGACCCGGACTTTGTCCCGAAGTTCGGACGGACCAGCAGAACCCGAACTTCCAGAGGTTCACTCAACTCTACTACTGATCCCTGTAATCGGGATCAGTTAGATCTGTCATGCCCCTGCCAGCCCAGCCCCCACACAGTTAGAACACACTGAGGGAACACACTTAACCCCTTGATCGCCCCCTTAGTGTTAACCCCTTCCCTGCCAGTGATATTTACACAGTAATCAGTGGCTATTTTTAGATCTGATCGCTGTATAAATGTCAATGGTCCCAAAAAAGTGTCAAAAGTGTCCAATCTATCCGCCGCAATATCACTGTCTCGATAAAAATCACAGATCGCTGCCATTACCAGTAAACAAAAAAATAAAATAATAAAAGCGCCATAAATTAATTCTCATAGTTTGTAGACGCGATAACTTTTGTGCAAAACAATCAATGAACGTTTTTGGCGATTTTATTTACCAAAAACATGTAGAAGAATACATTTTGGCCTAAATTGATGAATAAATTATTTTTTTACATATTTTTTTGGATATGTATTATAGCAAAAAGTAAAAAAAATATTGTTTTTTTTTCAAAATTGTCGCTTTGTTTGTTTATAGCGTTTATAAAAAATAAAAACCGCAGAGGTGATCAAATAGCACCAAAAGAAAGCTCTATTTGTGGGGAAAAAAAGGACGTCAATTTTGTTTGGGTACAATGTCGCACGACCATGCAATTGTCAGTTAAAGCGATGCAGTGCCGAATCGCAAAAAGTGCTCTGGTCAGGAAGGGGGTAAATCCTTTCCGGGGCTGAAGTGATTAAGAATGTATTTGCAAATGTGGGCAACCTAAACTCCTTACTTTTACCATGAACTGTTAGACAGGGTCAATTTGGTTTGTTGCAGGCTGGCTGGTAAATGATCTGGGAATTTTTGGAATACCGGGCTTATGCAAGTGACATCCACATGCACACTGAACATTTTTCTATTTTTTTTTTAATGTTCTTCCACTGCATCCACCAACTCTAAAGAAGTAAGCTAACCAGTACAAAAGAAAACATACAAATGGTTACCATTCACTTCCAGGCTATGCACATATTTGTGCTGCAGCTGCACTCACTTATAAATCTAATCTCCCTCCCTGGTACCTATTAGATGTTAAGATGACTGAATGTGTATTGACTAAAGCCTCGTACACACGGGACGACGATCGTAGACAACAGGTCGTATGAACAACTGTTGTATGCGAAATCGATCGTTCGTATGCGCGATTAGAACAGCCGACATACGACGGTCATACAAGGGGAGTTGTATGAGCAGACTAGAAAACTTGGTCGTACCAACAAGCTCTCATACGACCGTTGTATCGTGTGTACAGAGCAGTTGGTACAACAAGTTGTATTGTGCAAAACACGCATGCTCTGAAGTCAGGAACGGCCGGATGCTAATTACATGCACCTGAACGTTCTTTCTGTGGTCGTACGATCGTGTAGTGCAGTCAGTATGCACTACACGATTTGAGACGATCATAAATACGATCGTCCTCCCGTGTGTGCGAGGCTATAGATACATAGCACTAGCTGTATTTCTTTGTGTGTAGTATGGCTGGATCAGTGGCAGATCTTCAAAATTGTGAAGTACACCACTCTGCCTCTCAGTAGCTACCAGACCAAGACCTATCCAAATGCAGCAAGCAGCCCACAGGCACACACTTACTAAAGTAAGTTATGATGGAGGAAGGTGTCTGATGTGTGCTATTGTCTTCAGTGTGCAACGTTTGGTGTAATATGGGCCTGTGGTACAAGGTAAGATGCTTTGGCAATAAGGTGCTTTTTGTAACATGATAGAAAATTATTATGCGGCATGATGGTGAGGGTGCCATTGAAAACCTACATTTTTGCTTCAAGACCCTTAGCAGGTGTTCTAGTAGCACCCTTGCTGCATACCCTGTCCCTGTGATCCAATTTGGGCTTTTTAATTTTGGCTCCTGTTTGCCATCTCTGTTTTGTGTATCCAGATCTGCAATCCAATTCTTTATGTTGCCTTTGTTTATAGGCCTCTACCACTATATTAGCTCTGCTCTTCCTTTAGGTGGGTACCACGGACTCCATGCCCGCCGCCACCTGCCGATCAATGTAAACAAGGCGGATTGCCGCTCTGACAGGAGGAAAGGGAATAAATTCCATCTCTTCATCTAGTAAAAGCACCTCCCACAGTGTAGTAAAACATTGGTTAGGCACACAGTTAACCCTTTGATCTCCCCTGATGTTAACCCCTTCCCAGCCAGTGTCATTAGTATAGTGACAGTGCATTTTTTTAGCACTAATCACTGTACCAGTGTCACTGTTCCCCAAAATGTGCCAGTGTCCGAATACCGCAATTCTGCTATAAGTCACTGATCGCTGCCATTTCTAGTAAAAATAATTACCAATATACCATAGTTTGTAGACACCAAACTTTTCCACAAACCAATCAATATACGCTAATTGGGATTTTTTTAACCAAAAATATGTAGCAGAATGCATATTGGCCTAAATTACTGAAGAATTTCGATTTTTTTATTGAATATGTTTTATAGCAGAAAGTAAAATACTTGATCAAATACCACCAAAAGAAAGCTCTATTTGTGGGAAAAAAGTACATACATTTTATTTGGGTACAGCATCGCACAACCTCACAATTGTCAGTTATA
Source organism: Glandirana rugosa (assembly GCA_018402905.1). NCBI lineage: Eukaryota > Metazoa > Chordata > Amphibia > Anura > Ranidae > Glandirana > Glandirana rugosa. Next base: position 1,206,521 of record BLSH010115851.1, read on the forward strand.
GTAACGCAGTGCTGTATCGCAACAAATGGCTTGGTCACGAAGGGGGATAAATCTTCTGGAGGTCAAGTAGTTAAACCCTTCAGTGACACTCCTGGCACAAACATTTACCTGGTTATAGGAGGTTCAGTGATCAGGAATTTGTGACTCTATATAGAAGTTTGAAGCAATATGGTTCTATTGGGTTGCATGTACCCTAACTTTTTGATAGAGACCACTTTTTGATCATCTTACTTATATGATGATTGTGTTCCATCCTGTGAGTGGATAGTTATTTTGTCTTTGTATTTGTGTGTATAAAATGTATGTTTTTCTATCAATAAAATCTGAATTACAATTAATTTGTGGTGACTCCTGGGAACTTGTGAACAAGCAGACCACATAGACTTCTAAGAAGGTAGGCTTACAACAAAGCTTCCCATGACTGAAAATGTCTTCTGTATCTATGGTTGTGTATGTCAGAACTACCTCATACCCTGGACTTTCTATGCTGCCTTTTTGTCACTATTTTTGGTTCCTAATCCTGGCTTCTGTGGCCAAACCTCTCAATTCAACACTATGCCCCTATGTTCTCTACTACTTTAACAGCCTCCAACCCCTCACCTATGGCTGACAATCCCATTGCTGCTTTTGAAAACTTTATTTTTTTCTAAACATTCAGCTAATCTTTTCTTTCCTGCAGAATCTCCTCTCTGAAAATTTGCATTTGCTTTACAGCGAAACTAACGGATCACTTCCATTTAAAGGCCAAATGAACTGGGCCGCCCCCTTACTGTATGGTATTGCGAAGGACCCTTGCTCTCTGTGTGGAGACTGTGATCTCTCTGCAGCAGTCCAACACACCCCTTTGCTGGGTGAGAGCTCTTTAATAAGCAGAGAGCATGAGCTTTGTTTATTGTAAAGCCATAGTGCTTTCTCATACGTACTTTCCACCCTTGTGGATGAGAAAAATGATGTCTAAATGACAATTGCTGCTAGGCAGTGTCCACAGTCAGAGAACAACTAAAAGATCTGAAGTTACAGTAATTTGAAATGAGGGATACATACAGTATCTCACAAAAGTGAGTACACGCCTCACATTTTTGTAAATATTTTATTATATCTTTTCATGTGACAACACTGAAGAAATTACACTTTGCTACAATGTAAAGTAGTGAGTGTACAGCTTGTATAACAGTGTAAATTTGCTGTCCCCTCAAAATAACTCAACACACAGCCATTAATGTCTAAACCACTGGCAACAAAAGTGAGTACACCCCTAAGTGAAAATGTCCAAATTGGGCCCAAAGTGTCAATATTTTGTGTGGCCACCATTATTTTCCAGCACTGTCTTAACCCTCTTGGGCATAGAGTTCACCATAGCTTCACAGGTTGCCACTGGAGTCCTCTTCCACTCCTCCATGATGACATCAAGGAGTTGGTGGATGTTAGAGACCTTGCGCTTTGAGGATTACCACCTTCCATTTGAGGATGCCCCATAGATGCTCAATAGGGTTTAGGTCTGGAGACATGCTTGGCCAGTCCATCACCTTTACCCTCAGCTTCTTTAGCAAGGCAGTGGTCATCATGGAGGTGTGTTTGGGGTCGTTATCATGTTGGAAAACTGCCCTGCAGCCCAGTCTTCGAAGGGAGGAGATCATGCTCTGATTTAGTATGTCACAGTACATGTTGGCATTCATGGTTGCCTCAGTGAACTGTAGCTCCCCAGTGCTGACAGCACTCCTGCAGCCCCGGACCATGACACTACCACCACCATGCTTGACTGTAGGCAAGAAACACTTGTCTTTGTACTCTATCTTGGTATCATCAGACCACAGGACATGTTTCCAGTAATCCATGTCCTTAGTCTGCTTGTCTTCAGCAAACTGTTTGCAGGCTTTCTTGTGCATCATCTTTAGAAGAGGCTTCCTTCTGGGACGACATCCATGCAGACCAATTTGATGCAGTGTGCGGCATATGGTCTGAGTACTAACAGGCTGACCCCCCCACCCCTTCAACCTCTGCAGCAAATTTAACACACCTGCTCCCCATTCACACCTGAGACCTTGTAACATTAATGAGTCCACAGAGGAGGAAAAATGGCTAATTGGGCCCAATTAGGACATTTTCACTTAGAGGTATTGTAAAGTTTTCCGGCTTTTTGTTCCTGAAACCATCCAATCAGGGGGTCCGAATGAGAATTATTGCCACTCAGCAAAAAAGTCCATAAGATCATCACGTTTTTCTCTGTTGCCCCTTGGAAGATGTCCCATCAGACGAAACGTGCGTAGAGCAGTGCTTAGTGGGGATGTGATCACACCTGCCCGCAGAGTCAGTAGTGCTGTAGGATATGCTTGTCATACTATCTGTTTTGTGAGTACCCACTTGGTTTATTAATAAATGTTTTTTAAATAGTACTTCATTATAAGATTTACTTGCTCTGTCCTTGGTATGTGTTTTTGCTACTGAGACTGGTATATGAGACCAGTTTTGGGACATACTCTTTATGAGAGAGTGACTTATGGACGTGCTGTGGAGCCTGGGCTAAAGAGTTTCAAAGTAGGTACTTCACTCCAACTGTATGCATAGTAAGCTGTTTGGCATTTTGGGGCAGACTTTTTTCTCACCCCACTTATAGCCAGCTATTGTGCTCTTGGACTGATATCCAGGAGCTTTAACTGGTTGACTTTATGTTTATCTTTTACTTTTATAGCCTCCTCAATGTATCACGATTGATTTGGTGGCATTTTCAGTTTGGCCCTTAAACAGCACACCCATAGAGAGAGTTTTCTTTGGGAACAGATTTATGCAGTAGTGGTCCTAATATTCAGATTTGTAAGTTTCATACACATTTTTTACTCTATTTTTTACTCTGTTTTATTCTTTGGTGGAGCCATTTTGATGCTATCACTATGTTGACCATTAATTATTGGCAATACTTTCTATTTAGACTCTACATACAAGAGAATCCATACTTTCCTGGGAGCACGCCCTCCTTGTCTGGCCGCACTCAAACTTTTGGAGGCTCTGGTCCCTATCTCTTGATTAGTGGCTGGTGAAGCTGTTTTCGATTTAATCAATTTTATTCTTTCAAAAAGATATGCCCCTATCACGGTCTGATTGCTATTTGGGTTAGTGCAATTTCTTTATGCTCTTTCTTTCATGTCCAGTGCGCACATATATGCATATGTATATGTCTAATTGTTTATATGTTTATTATGATGTGCGTGTTTGTAATTTCAGAAGATGATCTACATTGGTCATTCTAGGCTAGCTCTGATGAAGGAGAACCCCAAAATGTGTTAGCAGCCTGTACCGTACTGTATTTCCATCTTTGGCATGTCATATATTTATGTTATCATCCTATTGTATCACTTTATACAATTTTAACATGCATTAAATGTTTTACGTATCACATTGTTATATCAATTGTCTAGTGCCGATATAGTCCACCTTTTAGGGTTTCCTTCTATGGTTCATGAGAGAGTGAGGCTTGCGGCTTGCTTAAGTGTGAGAGGAAGAGAACTGGAGCAATCCATCCATATGGATCTCTCATCTTTTAAATGCTGATTTAGACCTCTTGAGTTGTGGGGTCTAAGGATTTGGTAAGCGGCATTATAATCACTTGGTGGTTGTGGTGCACATCAGCTGCAATAAAGTGGAAGTAAACCCTTTTTTGGCACTTGTACCTACAGGTAAGCCTATATTAAGGCTTACCTGTAGGTACCGTGAATATCTATTTAGGAGATATTCACACTGCATGCAGCCAGTGACACCACAGGCACATGCACTCTGGAGGGACGCATACCTATGCCATCCCTTCAGAGCTTCATGCCACAGTGCATACTAGCACATTATGCCTTTACCTTGCAGGGTTTGAGAAACAAAAAATTAGTGCGGCTCACTAATTTAACATTTTGCACACTTTTGGTGGACTTTATTATTTAATTTATAGGCTTTTATTACTATTATTTTTTGTTATACACTATATATTGAATTGGAAGTTTAGTGATTGAGTGTTAATTCATTTTAATGGCCAGAATAATGAAATGAACTAACGTCCAAGCGTTTAACGCACCTAAATGCGTTTGCGTGTTTACAAATGTCAAGAGTTTTTTTTTCTGCCAAAATGCTGCTGCCAGGAGGAAAGGAGTCTAAAAGAGTTACCACAACCTCCAGTGTGTATGAGGCCTTATTTTGTTACTTTTTGCTTCAAAAAATTAAATTCCAAAGCACTTCAGAAAATTATTGCAAAAGATTTGCACATCTGTGAATACGTTTGTATCCTTTAGATTAGGCAGCTCTCAGTTTCAGAACCAGAAACTTAAAGTAGAACTACAGGCAAAACTTTTTTTTTCATTTTGGATAGAGTAAGGGAGGATTATAACCCCTGCAGGATTTTTTTTTCTGTGTCCTATAGCAGAGATTTCCCTTCATTTCCTGTCCCATAACCAAACAGAAATGGAAGGAAATCCCTGCAAATTAAGGGAATTTCTTGGGACCCCCCAGGTCACCAGAACTAGTGTCCCCTTTGGAAGATTTCCCCACTTATCTGGGGACAACCCAAAATGTAGGATTTTCTTTTACTTTCAACGATAATGGTAAACAGGACAAATAAAGAGGGTGAATCTCCCTTACAGGAGCACAGACAGCAATAAAAAACTGACAGATATTTTAATCCCTTTCCACTATATCCACAACTAAAAAAAAGTTTTGGCTTTAGTTATACTTTAACGCCTAACTAAAGGGTATCTGTCACTTTGGCCATTTTGAAAAGTTACCGCCCTCTTACCCTATGATACTTTGCTGTGCGTTCCCGCTGATCCACTCCTCTACCTGAGCCCTAAGCCCAACCTCATACTTGGAAGCACTGTATATTTCTGATGGGTCTCCCAAATGAGCAGAGAAGCGGGTGAGCACAGTAAAGATGATTTTAGTAGGTCGGTGGTGGGCTTTTAATAGAACTTGTTACCATCTAACTGGCTTTACATTTTAACCACTTGCCGACCGTTTAACGTAGTTACACGGCCGCAAGTGGCACTCATTGTTCTGGGAGGACGTGTTATAACATCCTCTCAGAATCGCGCTCCCGCGTGCCCCCTGGGGGCGCGCACCTGAAAGCATCCGTGACCGCCGGGTCTATGAGACCCGGCGCATCACGGATCACGGTAAATGGCCGCTTGGAGCGGCCATTTACCACGTGATCACTCCGTCAAATGACGGAGCATCACATGTAAACAAGCGGCGGAAGTGCCGGCTTGTCTCTCCCCTCTCCGCACCGATCGGTGCAGTGTGACAGGAGAGGGGGGAGAGAGGAGATGCAGCGGTGCTGTGGGCAGGATCTGAAGTGCCCACAGCACCGCTATGTGACAGGCAGGGACCCCTCATCACCCATGCACCCTCAGCAATGCCCACCCATCCGTCACCCATACATACATGCCCACCCATCCGTCACCCATACATCCATGCCCACCCATCCGTCACCCATACATCCATGCCCACCCATCCGTGCCCACCCATGCATCCGTGCTCACCCATCCGTCACCCATGCATCCGTGCTCACCCATCCGTGTCCACCCATCCGTCACCCATGCTCACCCATCCGTGTCCACCCATCCGTCACCCATGCTCACCCATCCGTGTCCACCCATCCGTCACCCATGCGTCACCCATACATCCGTGCTCACCCATCCGTCACCCATACATCCGTGCTCACCCATACATCCGTGCTCACCCATCCGTCACCCATGCATCCATGCTCACCCATCTGTGCCCACCCCTCCGTCACCCATGCATCTGTGCTCACGCATCCATGCTCACCCATCCGTCACCCATGCATCTGTGCTCACCCATCCGTCACCCATGCATCTGTGCTCACCCATCCGTCACCCATGAGTCCGTGCTCACTCATCCGTCACCCATGCATCCGTGCTCGCCCATCCGTCACCCATGCGTCCGTGCTCACCCATCCATGCTCACCCATCCATGCTCACCCATCTGTCACCCATGCATCTGTGCTCATCCATCCGTCACCCATGCATCCGTGCTCACCCATCCGTGCTCACTCATCCATCACCCATGCATCTGTGCTCACCCATGCCCACCCATCCATGCTCACCCATCCATCACCCATGCATCTGTGCTCACTCATCCGTCACCCATGCTCACCCACCGGTGCTCACTCATCTGTCACCCATGCATCCGTGCTCACCCATCCGTGCTCACTCATCTGTCACCCATGTATCCATGCTCCCAAATCCGTGCTCACTCATCCGTCACCCATGCATCCGTGCTCACCCATCCGTGCTCACTCATCCATCACCCATGCATCCATGCTCACCCATCCAGCCATGCTCACCCATGCATCCGTGCTCACCAATCCAATCGTGCTCACCCATGCAGCCTCATCCGTGCTCACCCATACAGCCTCATCCGTGTTCACCCATGCATCCGTGTTCACCCATGCATCTGTGCTCCGCCATCTATCCGTGCTCACCCTTGCATCCATGCCCACCCATCCATCCGTGCTCACCCATCCATCCATGCTCACCCATGCATTCGTGCTCACCCATGCATCCATGCTCAGCCATGCATCCATGCTCAGCCATGCATTCATGCTCTGCCATCCATCTGTGCTCACCCATGCATGCATGCTCACACATGCATCCGTGCTCCGCCATCCATCTATGCTCACCCATCCATCTGTGCTCACCAATACAGTCATGCTCACCCATGCAGCCTCATCCATGCTCACCAATCCAGCCGTGCTCACCCATCCTGCCTCATCCGTGTTCACCCATGCATCTATGCTCACCCATCCATCCAAACTCACCCATCCATCCGTGCTCACCCATCCATCCGTACTCACCCATGCATCCGTGCTCACCCATCCATCTGTGCTCAGTCATCCCCATCTATGGCTTATTCACCCCCATTTGTGCTCATTTATGCCTCATTCATGCTCATCCATACCACATCAGTTGACTACACCATACCTACTCGTACTTACTCCGTATTTACTCGTGTTTACCCCCACTTATTCGGTATCTACCCCTACTGACTCGTGTCTACCTACCCACTCGTGCCTACGTACCCACTCATGCCTACCTACCCACTCGTGCCTACCTACCCACTCAAACCTACCTACCCACTCGTATCTACGTACCCACTTGTGCCTACTCCGTCCTACCCACTCGTGCCGACCTAACCACTCGTACCTACTCCGACGTACCCACTCGTACTGACATAACCACTCGTGTCTACCTACCCACTCGTATCTACCTACCGCCTCGTGCCTACGTACACAC